>BPLR01007534.1:0-90542 GCA_021605095.1 Caerostris extrusa
CTACGTATTGCTATATGTTATTAATACGCTGCATTTCATTTCTTGCTTATCATTTTAATAGATGCCACAGGGATATCGCCATAGTTAAATAAATATGAAACTTGTTCACAATGATTTTGGGACGATTTCTTAACAATAATAATGACAATATTTTTACAAAATACTTCCATATATATATATATATCTTTTTGCAACTTGTTCAGTATGATAAAAATTAAATTAATTGTTACTGACTAATTTAACAATTAATGAAATTAAAATTTCTCATCATAATTAATTGTTAAATTATCATAATACATCTCTTTGACTTACAAGCATAAAATGGCTTTCTTGTAAAATACCATGGTTGATAATGCTCATTCCTCCACCACAACTTCCAAAATTCCAAAAGATGTGCTGAGGATGCGGCTTATACAAAGTTTTTTGTTTTAAAAGCTTAAATGCACAATAATCTCACAAACACAGATACATCGAGGGGGTACTTGTGTGGGGATGCTTGAAATGAATGAAACTGCCTCAGTTCCGGGTTTCATTTCATTTTCACCAAATATAGGGTTGTAGTACGTTATTGGCCCTGATGGCCGAGTGACTATCTTCCTGGCGCTCGGTACCACAGGGGTTCCAGTCTTGGCTGTGCCATTGATGCCTGTGGTACGGAATCCCCTTAAACAGTGAGTTTCGGTCTAATACACCGTTGAACGTAGGGGCTGACAAATTTATCCTGTAAAAAAAAATTATCATATTTCTTAATCTGGCGTAGAAGACCTTGTTCCACTGTGGGGCTGTCGCGCTATTGAAGAAGATATCGTTATTAACATGATGAATTTTTTAGTTCATTCGTTCGTTAGTTTTAGTTTTTTATTTGTTTTTAATCAGATATTGATATGGCTAGTAGCTTTATCCTACGAAACTTACCACAATGTAAATTGTTTTGGTGAAGTAATGGAATGTCTTCTTCTTTGGGTAAAATAAGTGTTAAAACATATTTATGAAAGCAATCAAGTTAATTTTGACATTTTTTTCTACTTTCGCAATTTTAAGTTTTTCGTTATAAGAGAATTCAGTAATAAACAAAAAAACTTTATCAAAACATTCTTTATTTTTTCTCTACCAACTTTTTAGGATTTTTATCCACTTATTCTGTAGTTAATCAATCTTTTTTTTCTATCGCAATCATATGAATATATCCAAGTGTCATCGATTGTAACTATATACTTCCATTTTTCACCTACCAAATAGTTTTCATATAACAATTTAAGCGTAATCTTACATGTTTTGGCGTTAGCGATGAACGTCATTTTTTGTTTTCATTAGCTTGAAACCAGATTTTATAATTTTGTTTAAAGTTTCTATAGAGATACACTGCGTAAAAAAAATAGAAGGACAGTGTTTTTTTTGCCAATTAATATCTCTTATTTTCTCCTAACTACCAGATATTTATGCAGATTTAGTTTAAGCTGACCCTTTTTTTCCTTTTAGACAAAAATTAAACATCTACCACTAATATTAATAATAAAATTAGTATATATAATTTCCGATGCGTAAAAGTAGAAGGACACTTGATAATATATTTAATTTAGTGAGTTGTTCTTTAGTTAAACAGTGATTTTGTACTATGTTTTAACCTTTTCTGTCAAAAAAATCTAATTTGTTTAAGAGTTACGCTGTTTCACCGTTCTCAGAAATGCCTAAAGGAATACCTTTGAACGATTTTCAAAAGGTCAAATTTCCGCATATCAAAATGATGGTAAGAGAGATTGCTCTATTGTTGCAGGTGAGCCCCAATACAGTTTCAAACTTTATCAGAAATCCTTATAAAAATGGAAAGAAAAAGAAGATGGTAGACCCAAAAAGTTAACATCACGTGATGAAAGAAAACTTGTTCGTGTGCTTAAGAAGAACAAAGGAAGTGTTTTCAAAGGCAAGAAATCAAGCAGGACTTAATCCTGTGACGAAACAAACAGTTTACAACTATATTAAAAAAGATCTAAAAAATTCATTTTCAAAAAAACGGAAACATCATCCTAAGTGGACACAAGCTCACATTGATAACCGTTTAGCGTGGGCTAAGGAGCACATGTCCTGGACTACAGAATGGACTTCTGTGATATTTTCCGATGAAAAGAAATTTAACTTGGTCCAGACGGATATCAGCACTACTGGCATTGTCTGGGGAATGAAGACGAATACTATTCAACACGACAAATGGGAGGAGGGAGTTTAATGGTTTGGTTGGCTGTTGGATACGGAGGAAGGACAAGTCTGGTTTTCTGAAATGGTAGGCAAAAACATACAGACTACATTCAAGTGCTGATTTCCGAGCTTCTTCCTTATGGCTCTGACTTGGAGGGTGAAGAGTGGAAGTTTCAGCAAGACGGAGCTTCCATTCACACCGCGACTGGAGTCAAAAATTGGTTCCTAACAAATAATGTGGATGTTTTACCATGGCCGGCCAAAAGTCCTGACCTTAACATAGTGGAAAACATCTGGGCAATGCTAGTTCGTCGAGTTTATGCTGATGGAAGGCAATTTGATTCACTAACTCAGCTTCGAGAAGCATTGAATGACTCGTGACAGAACAGAAACAGAATTTCGTCAAACAGAAATTCAATCTCTATACAATTCACTTCCAAAAAGAATATTTGAAGTTATAAAGGCCAATGGGAAGAACATTCCTTATTAAAATCACTATTTTTCATTCATTATAATGCTGTCCATCTACTTTTTACAAAGTTTCAAAAAAAAGAGAAACTATTTTTGTTGCCATTAATATTTTATGTTTGAATATCATAATTCTGATGTTAAAATTGTATTTTTAAAATATTTGTAAAATGTTTCTAATAAAAAATTTTAGTAAAAATAAAATATTTTCGGTTATTGTTACAAAATCAAGTGTCCTTCTACTTTTTACGTAGTGTATATAAAGATTTTGAGATAGTTCTTTGGGAAATCGGATTGCCTTTTAAGACATGAGACGCAACTTTAAATGTTTAAAAAGTTGTACAAGTACCAACCAGTTTTTCACATTTAAATATAATTTTTGACGTTATTTATCTTTTTATTAATTGTGCCACTCATTTTACTCGTGTAAATATTTAAATCAAGATTTTCACATCTTTTTTTTTATTATAGATTAAAAGTATTTTTATTTCGTGAAGAGTAAAAATAATAATTAGTTAAATTAATAAGTTAGTAAATAATTAGTTAGGTGAAATTAACAAATAATGCAGCTAAGTTGGTATAAATCAGCTGAATAATTAATAAGTTAATATTAATTAGTTAAATAATTAGTTATTAAACACTTTCCTGATTTTCCAGATTTTTCTTTTGTACTTAAAAATTTAATTCTTGATGAAAGTCAAAATCATTACAAAAATGTCTGAAAACCCCCATATCATAAAAGAAGAAAAATATTTTTATGTCACCCTTCACAAGAAACATAATAATGATGAACAAAATTTTGAAATTGATTTTCCCAATTATCTGTATAGCATTATTGGGAAAATCAATTTAAAAATTTTGTTCATCATTACTATGTTATGATCATTATTATCTTATGTTATTAATAATGATGAAAAAAATTTTAAATTGATTTTCCCAATAATCTGTATAGTATTATTGAGAAAATCAATTTAAAAAATTTTGTTCATCATTATTATGTTTCTTGTGAAGGGAGAGAAAAAAAAATTATTTTTCTTCTTTTATGATATGGAGGTTTTCAGACATTTTGTTATTAGACAGAAATTATTAATTTTATTTTTTAATTAGATAGAAATATTAAATGAAAAATTATAACTTACAAAAATTAGTGAAATAAAATAATTTTGAATTTCAGTTGTTTATTAAAAACATCAACTCACCAACACAATCCAGACGTATTTTTTAATACAAGGATGTTTTTCGCACGTATATGCTTTGTACATCATATTTGATCCTGTTTAGAATCTCTGGTCAATGACATGGGGACCTCTTTTTGTTTTTCCAAGAAAATATAATGTGGTCAACCACGTGTAGATTATTCTGAAGATGCTGATGTGCTTTTAAATGTTTTTAACAGCAAAATTTGTTATTTGTGAAGTCATTGAACTTAAAAATAAATGCTACAAAACATGTAAATGAAATAATAAAATACAGCGGAAATAATAAACATTAAAATGCAATGTAATAATGCGATATATAAAAATCCAATTCAATATCTGTAAATATATATTTAAATATGAGCCTTTGTTTTTGTTAAACGTCTAATTAACTAATTAACGTAATTAAAACGTCTAACTAACGTCTGTTAAACGTATAATTAAGTAAATAATTCCTTATTAAATACTCCACAAATTTGCAATGATTATACTAAGAATTTTATTACGTAAAATACATTTGAAAAGCTAAACCTCCTTTTAAGATTGAAAATGTTATCAAATCATCAATTAAAGCTATAATTCGCAATTCAATTATTTAACTTCAGTTTGTACAATTATTAAATGCCATTACAAATAATTCTTTACTGAATACTTCACAAATTTGCAATGATTATAGTAAGAATTATATTTCTTTAATTTTATATTTAAGTAAAATGGGCCTGATGACCGAGTGACTAGCGCTCTAGCACTCGTTGCTAAAGGTTTCGGGTTCAGTACCGGTGGTGCCATGGATGTTTGTAGTGGTTCGGAATCCACTTTAAACTGTAGGTCCCGGTCTAATATGGCCGTTGGGCGTAGTGCTGACAACACTACCCCGTAAAAGAAAACATCTGCTGTCTATAAATCTGCCAGCAGGCAGACGGCCTTGGCCTACCATGAGGACGTTGCGCCACTGATGATGATGATATTTGAAAAGCTAATCCTCCCTATAAGATTGAAAATGTTCAAACCCTCAAGTAAAACTATAATTGACAATTCAATTATTTAATTTTAGTTTGTACAATTATTAAACATCATTACAAAATAATTTTTATTGAATACTCAATAAATCTGCAGTGATTACAGAATGAATCTTATTTCTTTAACTTTTTAATTAAATATAATGCATTTGAGGGGCCTGAATGGCCGAGTGGCTAGCTCTCTGGCGCTTGGTACAACAGGTTTCGGGTTCGAGTCCCGGCGGTGCCATGGTTGTTTGTAGTGGTTCGGAATCCACTTTAAAAAGTGGGTCCCGGTCTAATAGGATCGTAGAGCGTTGCGGGGGCATTGTTACTCCGCGTCCGTGGCTTATCTTCAAGGTACACGCGCCCCTGGGTAATGCAAAGTGAGTACGTCTCTGCAGCACTTGCCTTAAGGCATCCAAAGACCAATCTGTCTGTGTTTGTCAGCTGCATTAGAAAGAAAAATAATGTATTTGAAAAGCTATTCCTCTCTATAAGATGGTAAACGTTCAAACCATCAGTTAAAACAGTAATTAATAATTCAATTATTTAACTTTAGTTTGTACGATTATCATTGAATAAAAAATATTCAATAAAATAATTTTTATCAGTTCATCTTTTAGTTTGAAGCATTTAAGGCTATATTGTTATCAGTAATATTTTACTTTGTTAACGTATAATAAATACAGGCTAATCATAATTGAAACTTCTCATTAAAATCTTTATAAAATAAAAATACTAAAGAGTGAATATCCGGAAATGATATAAAGGACTTTATGTTGTTGTCCCTCATGGAAGGAGGGATGCAGCTTTTGTACTGATGGAGCACCCGTAGGTAAAAGTTTGACTTCTGCTCCGTGACGTTCTTACAGTCATAAGAGAACCGGGACCTATGGCTTAAAGTGGATTCCTAACTACTACAAATATCCATGGCACAGCCGGGACTCGAACCCGAAACCTGTGGCACCGAGCACCAGAGCGCTAGACACTCGGTCATAAAGAACTTTATGGTATTGTTATTTGCAAGGAAGACAAAATTTTTAGTTTAAAAAGGAGTGAAGAAAAATCACGATTAGCAATATAATTTATATCACAAATGGTACTCATAGTAGTATGTATATTCAGCGTGCTACAATTGCGCTTCTACAATAGTATATTCAAAGCGCCACAATTCAATCTACCCTTTTCTGTTATTACGGGGCAGGAAAACATTATTTTTTTTTTCACTACAGCACAAAGAATAGCTACTCGAAATCATCAGGATGATATATTTTCAGCCGAGATGTTATTGAATCAGGTTTTCAGCTCCGACGAATTGTAAACGTAATCACTATAAATGGTGTTTTTGAGTTACCATCAAAGTCAAGGGCGTCTTGAATTAAGATCTGGTGAAGGCTATTAAAAAAAAAAAACCTTCAGTTTTTTAATTATTATTAAACGTTATTGTTTTTATCAATTTTTTTAATTTTAAATTATTTGGTCCAATATGTTGTAGTTCTAATTTAGTTGGCAATGCAGAGACAGTTAATCTTTATGCCATAAGCAAGGGCTGCACCGCTGTTAATCACTAAGCACTAGTCGGGATGGGGGGCATGTGTAGATTGATGATATACTACATACGCGAGTAACACTACCCCTACAACTCTCTACGATCCTATTAGACCGGGACCTACGGTTTAAAGTGGATTACGAACCACTACAAACGTCCATGGCACCACCAAGATTCGAACTCGAAACCTGTGGGACCGAACACCAGCGCTAACCACTCGACCATCATGCCGTTTGGTCCAATATTTTCATTTTATTGAAGTGTTACGTGGTATATTAATGCTTCGTCTTTTGTAAATGCATGACGTGTCGATTTTGTGAAAAATATTATTATTGTAAAATTCATTGTTTAGTCATGAGATTCCTTTAAAAATCCGAATATAAATTCATCAAATGTAATAGCTTTGTATACTGCAGATTATGATTGTTTTATAATGTGCAACTGTAATTGAATACAATTTTTTTTTATTAATTTGTAATGTAACTTTTAATTTTGATTTATGATTTTTTTTTTTTTTTTGGAATATTGATGAATATTTTTGCCGCTTGTAGTCCAAAACATCTTTTAAGAAAACCCAGTTTTCCTTTATAGTCAATGATTTTTCAGATTGTGTGCAAATTTTTTTCTCGGGTCATTCTATCATAGCCACGGATACCTTAAAAAACACATCTCAACCTCAATCGCTGGCATTTCTTGCAATCAAAGTTTTCATATCGAATCAACCCAATAAACTTTGTTTTCACAGAAGAGGTTCTGGCAATTTGTGTCGCCATAGATGAACTATCCATTGTTGACATGGACAATTTTTCGGCTCTTAATTCATTTAAAAATATTAACACTCATGCTACCTATGTTGTTCAAAGACTTGCTTCAAAACTTTTGTTCGAAAAACTTTTAATCAAAATATCACATTTTTATAGGTTGCTGTTTAATCGGGAATTTTATGGAATGAAAAAGTGGATTCTCTCGCAAAGAATACCACGAAACTCTCGCAATTTATTGAATGGATATCCCCGGAAGATGTCATTGCAAACTTAAAAAAACAATCCTACCTCATCTTGGAAACGAGTTACTTTAGCAGTAAATATTATGATTTAATAGGAAACTTTCCAGATATTGTAACTATCACAAAATGGACACAGAATAGAAAACAGGATATACTAATTGCTCGTACCATCAGTTAAATGATCGTTACTCCCGCCCTGTTAAATAGATTCAACTTGGATTCCAATCCTTTCTGTAACAGATGTAATGAAGCAAAAGACCTTTTACACATTCTTTTAAGATGCAGAAAATATTCCACCTCGAGATTACATCCATGGCAAAACTTGAATATCGACGAAAATAATATCACATTTAAAACTTTATCTAAAATTCTTGTTTGCAAAAAAATCTCACTTTATTTCTTCAACCTCTTAAGCATTTTGATGTTTATTAGCTGCATTCTATCGGCACTCTGGGGATAATATAAATCCCTGCATTTGTTCACACCAATTTCCTCACTGGCGGAAAATAGGTCTTGTATACTTTTTAGTGACGTATTAAATAGGGAAAATGAACTGTTCCTATATAGAGATTAGGGGATTATAGTCCTTGTTGCTTTCACATTCCCATATACCCCTTTCGATTCATCATCATAATCATCTTTTAAGAAATATTTAGCTATCTCATTTCAGAAATTGATTGATATAAAATAAAATTAGTTTATAAAGGAAGTTGTTCCTGCATAGTAGAGTATTTTAAAAGCATATTTTGTAACGGTTCAGATTTGTATAGAAACATTAACATTGAAGTATTATCAGTTCATAAACTCAGTTATCTATTTAGAGACTCGACAAATGATAAGAGCCTTGCAACCGTTATGATAAGAGTTTGTATTAATGCTTCCTAAATAAGAGTTTCTTATGGAATTGCTTACTAAGAAATGAAGGTAGGATAAAATAAAAAAATATCAATTTAATTTTTTAAAATGTTAGCTACTATTTCTTTTTAAAATGCGATTTCTGTTAATTAACATGTATCATTCTAGTTTATTAATCCTATCCTTTTGTTATTGTTTTTAACTTAAAAATGTTAGATTATTTTTTTTATTATTGAATTTAAGAACTGTAATAGTTATTTCTGAATTAAGTAATAATTAAAATATAATTGAGTATATATAATTGAGTAAATATAATCAAAAATTGTAAAATTATTTTTTCCTGTCATATTGTTCAATGTATTTACTAAAAATAATTTTAGGCGTTATTATTTTTTTAAATGTGAATAATTTTGTTTTTACATAAAATTAAATCAGTTAAATGTTGCAATACAATATTTACACAATAAATTATTTGTTAAAGTGCATTTCTTTTAAATTTTTTGTTACTTGTTCAAATATATATATGACGGGATTTTTAAATATATAACTACAACAAACATATAAAAAAATAAATGAAAATTGTTTAACGAAGCATTTTATATAATTCTAATAATTTATTTTTAATATAAGATTTACATTTAAATAAAAATATAATATTCTGAGTCTGATAATAAAGAACAAGGAAATTTCTTGGTAATAATTTATTATAAATAATATGAAATTTAGACTACAATAAATGACTGCCGAAATTAAAAAAAAAAAAAAAACTCGTATACAAGCAACGATAACTATTTTCAGGAAAACTATACCAAAGTTAAAAACTATACCAAAGTTTTTTTCAAAAATGTTATTTTTTTCAAATTCCTGTAGGATTTAGACTCGTTAAATATATCTAATTTTATTCATGCTAAAATCAATATTAATTAATTAATATCTTATTTTAATAACACCGATTAATACCACTTAATTAGTCTGATGTTGTAATTCAATAAGATTAATCACACAATTTAAAGTAACTAAAGGAAAAAGTGTCATTTTCAGTGATTGGTTTGAAAATTAAATGTTTGGTTTGACATTGCTGTTCAATTAATAAAATTAATTACAATTTTTTAATAACTGAATTGTACTACAAGGAATGAATGTCGAAATTAAAAAAAAAGAAAAAAATATCATATATAATACAATTTTTACAATTTTACCAAAAGTTAAAAGAATAGTTTTTTTTTTTTTTCAAAAATGCTATTTTTTCAAAATGCTCCATGATTAAGTCTTGTTAAATGTATTCACATTCATTTTTACGTTAAAATCAATATTACTGAATGAAATTATTACTTTAGTAATACCTATTAATGTTACTTAGTTAGTTTGATGTTGTCATTAAATAAGATTTTTTTCTTCTAATGCAGCTGGCAAATAGACCGTGATCTTCGCCATAAGGGCTGCACCGATGTTACTCACTTTGCATTACCCAGGGGGCGAGTGTAGCTTGATGGTAAGCCACGGACGCGGAGTAACAATGCCCCAGCAACGCTCTACGATCCTGTTAGGACCGAGACCTACGGTTTAAAGTTGATTTCGAACCACTACAACACCCATGGGCAAAGCCGGGATTTGAACCCGATACCTGAGGTACCGAGAGCCAGAGCTCTAGCCATTCGGCCATCAGGTCCCTCATCATCATGAGGGGCCTGATGGCCGAATGGCTAGCGCTCTGTCTCATTAAATAAGATTGATCACAGAATTTCAGAGTAACTGAAGGAAAACTCATTTTCAGTGGTAGGTTTGAATACTTGAGAATTGCGTGTTTGGTTTGACGTTGCTATTCAATTAATAAGATTAATCAATCAATTTTTTTTTAGTAACTGAATTATTCCGAACATTCGAAACTCCTCATTATAGGTGTTACAGTTTTAGAGCCAGTAATTTAAGGTAGCTAGCTAATTAATCGTTTAATTATTGAATGGATAATTAATTGGCCAGCTAATTAATTAGAAAGTAAATTTACAGCCGATTAATTAAGTGGAATTTTATTTTAATTATTGGGTTTAAAATGTTTATTTTTAATTTCTTTTGTTTTTACAGAATGCTCATGATTCTAATTCAGCACCGGACATTTTGAGCAATGCTTCCCCTCCCATTCTCTTCAGACGTGGATTAAGAAACTCCTTTTCAAGTACGAGCAAAAACGTTGTGATTGAATCTAATGAAATTACGGAAGTGAGTAAAAGTATTGTATTTGTTTAAAATTTCTTTTAAATTTTCGGGTTTTAAAACTAATTTTATTACGAAAATAGATATTGCAATTTATCATATTGCTTTCCTTACTAACACTCGGCCGGCCTGATGACCATACGGCCGACGTGGTCGTTGGTAGCTTCAGGTTGGAGATGCTTGCCTACGAGTCAGCAGAAGATCCCCTGGTTACTGCATATTTATCTCTAATGTAATATCTCCTGCTTTTTTATTACCTTTGTCCATAATTTTGCAGCAACTGCTCCTACCGTCTATTTATTTATTAGCTATTAAGATTTTCTAAATTCTATAATAATTGATTTGATGAATATTCCTTCAGCTCTCTGATTTGTATAATCTCCTATGTAGTGTTTATTGTGTTATATTGCTTTTTAATTTTTTTCCTCTAAAATCTCTTACCTAACGTTTTTATATTTTTCGCATTTCATATTCCTCTTCATTTTTTTTTTTTTTTTAAATTTTTGATATTTAGTTCTGTTCTTGTATGAATTTTCCCATTGTTCAGCTTCTGTACCTCAAAAGTGAATTATGCAAAAGCTTTTCCGCCTCCATCGTGCGTCCATTCATTTCACCCACATCATTCCCAAACTGTATAGGGCAACTCAGCTCTAGGCACAGTGATGTGGTGTAGTAGTAGTAGTAGTAGTGGTTACTGCATCGTTAGAAAAAGGGGTTGCTCATCCTTTTTCTTGGCTTCCCTTACGTCCGACTCTCTGTTTCAACGAGTTAGCTGAATATACCCTGGCTACAGCGTCGTTAGAAAAAGCAAGTTGCTCCAATATCAACACAACAGTAGCACAGGCTTCAGGTTCGAATTCTGCCGGTGGCAGGAATGTTTGTTAGTGTTTCAGTATCCACTTTACATTGTAGGTGCCGCGTGCAGTAAATGAAAATAACGCTATAAACCAAATCGCAACGGTTTAATGGTAGTTGGCACAAACCAGCCGAATATGAGGAATTTTTGTTTTTAAAATTCTTGAGTTTAAAAATGTTTATTCTTTTTTTTTCTTTTTTTTTTTCAGAATACTCATCATTTTAACTCAGCATAAAAAAAGTTTTTGAGCAGTGCTTCTCATCACATTCTTCACAGACGTGAATTAAGAAACACGAGAAAAAAAGTTGTGATTGAATCTAATGACATTACGCAAGTGAGTAAAAATATAATGTTTAAAATTTCTTTTAAATTTTTCGTGTTTTAAAATAATTTTATTAAGACACTAGAAATTATAATTTAACATAATGCCTTTCTCACTACGGGCTCAATGGTAGCGTGCACAAACCAGAAGGTACGATGAATTTTCGTTTTTAAATTCTTGAGTATAAAAATGTTTATTATTTATTAATCTTGTTTATAATTTATTTTTTTTACAGAATACTGATTTTTCTAACTCATCACCGAACATTTTGAGCAATGATATTTCCCATCCCATTCTTTCCAGACGTGGATTAAGAAACTCCTCTTCAAGTACGAGCAAAAACGTCGTGATTGAATCTAATGAAACTCCGCAAGTGAGTAAAAGTATTGTAATCGTTTAAAATTTCATTTAAATTATTCGTGTTTTAAAAATAATTTTATTAAGAAACTAGAAAATTATAATTTATCATAATGCTTCCTAACTACTATTCCGGCAGCCTGATGGCCAATTGGTAGCGTTGTGGTCGTTGGTAGATCAGGTTTCAGATTAGATTTGGTTTGTCGCTCTACAGTCATCTTGTGCACCCTTTAGGCTAAAGAGACCGGGACCTACAGTTTAACATGGATTCCGAACCACCAACAAACATCCAACTTCAGCTTAGAATTTTGGCTGCGGTATGGATGTTTGTGTTTGGTTCGAATCCACATTAAACTGCTGATCCCGGTCTAATTTGCCCACAGTATGCAGAAAATGACACTAAATCGACAAACCAAATTACGAGTCTCGATGGTAGTGTGTGCAAATCAGTAAGTGCGAGAAATTTTGTTTTTTAAATTCTTGAGCTTAAAAAATGTTTTTTTCTTAATTTCCCCCTTTTTTTTTTTTTTTACAGAATATTGATTATTCTAACTCAGTACAGAATGTTTTGAGCAATGTTTCCCATCCCAATCTTTTCAGACGTGGATTAAGAAACTCCTTGGCAAACACGAGCAAAAACGTTGTTATTGAATCTAATGAAACTACGCAAGTGAGTAGAAGTATAACGTTAAAAATTTCTTTTAAATTTTCGTGTTTTAAAAACAATTTTACTAAAAAATTGGTAATTATAATTGATCATAATGGCTTCCTTACTATGACTCAGGTGGCCTGATCAGGCTAGCGCTTTGATCGCTGGTAGTGTCGTGTTGATATTGGTGTCAACATGCACTTATAAATATTTTTTTTTGCATTAAAAGTAAAATTGTATGTAATTTTAATATTATTCTGGTGTTGTGATAATCGTAGAATGTTCCAGAGCTCTATTTGTGTCCCTTGGAAGGCTGTATGTGATGGTCCCTAAAATGCCCTTACCGGATGCGAATCTCATCTGCCCAAAGGAATTACCAGTTTCCGGTGGTAGCAGGTCTTTTGTCACTACTTGGGTTCAACGTGATATCTATTGGAGTGTTTTAATTGATGGGGGCCATTGAATCTTCAAAAGTGCCAGATGGTCAAGAGCGACAGTTATTTAAGGCATTTTAGACTCTAGTTACCCGTTCTCGAATATTTACTACTACTACACCACACCACACCACATAACTGTGCCTAGAACTGAGTTGCAACTTTACAGTTTGGGAATGATGTAAAAAGTCTGCTTGGGCTCTGTAACGCTCTACGGTCATACGAGACCGGGACCTACGGCTTAAAGTGAATTCCGAACCAATTGACAAACATCCATGACACCTCCAGGATTCGAAACCCGAAACCTGTGATACCGAGCGCCAAAGTGCTCATCAGACCCCCTCTCGAATATTTATGAATGTAGTGGCTTTTGCCGAACGGAAAACGACTTGAATCTAGGGGGATATGCTGTTTTAAAAACTGTAAAAGCTGAATTGCCGCCTCTTCGTCCTGATTTAACGTCGGCAGTCACCCCCGACCAATAAAATGACCAAAGGGCCAGTAAAGGTGGATTTTCAAAAAAAAAAAAAAAAAAAATCAACGAATAAATGATGAAAGGGCGTGTGGTCTGGGAAAGATATAAAAATGGGTGCGAGAGATATTAAAAGGAGTCGAAGAAAAAAGAGACTATGGGAGAGGTTCTGAAGAGCTGGCGAAAGGATCCTGATGGCTGAGTGGCTAGCGCTCTGGCCTTCGGTACGACAGGTTTCGGTTTCGATTCCCGGCGGGGCCATGGATGTTTGCAGTGGATCGAATCCACACACACCACACAGGTCCCGGTCTTAATTGACCGTAGAGCGTCACAGAGTCCAATCAGACTTCTCACCCCCTATCATTCCCAAACTGTAGGCAACTCAGCTCTAGGTACAGTGATGTGGTGTGGTATAGTAGTAGTGGTAGGAGCTGACTAAAAGACGCTGAAAACCAACACGGGGTATGAGAAGGAGGGCCTCACTGTTGTTCATCATCCAGCGTGACAAGATAGATTATCTTTCATTACGGTGGGTGAACGGTGGACAGAACCTCTTCAGATTGGAGAAGCTTGCCGCCGGAAGATGATATACTACGAGTTAGCAGAAGATCCCTTGGATATCTCATCGTTAGAAAAAGGAGTTGATAATTCTTCTTTTGGTGACCGGCTTGATTTGCGTCCGACTCTCTCTTTCAACGAGTTAGCTGAAGATCCCCTGACTCCAGAGTCGTTAAAAAACGGAAGTTGCTCATCACCAATATCAACACGACAGTAGCATAGGTTTCAGATTTGAACCCTGGCTGTGGCATAGATGTTTGTTGGTGGTACAGAATCTACGTTAAATTGTAGGCTCCGGTCTAATTAGCCTAAAGTGTGCAGAAAATGACAGTAACGCGACAAACCAAACACTCGTGCACAAAACAGTGTGCAAAAAACATTGAGAATGAGTAAGTGTTTCGTTTTTAAATTATTGTGTTCAAAAATGTTTATTCTTTACTTCCTTTTTTTTTTATAGACTACTCATCATTTTAACTCCGCACGAAAAGTTTTGAGCAGTGCCTCCCATCGCATTCATCTCAGACGCGGATTAAGAAACTCCTCTGCAGAAACTAGCAAAAAAGTTGTGATTGAATCTAAAGAGACTGCGCGAGTGAGTAAAAAAGTATTATGCTTAAAAATTTCTTTTAAATTTTCGTGTTTTAAAAACAATTTTATTAAGGCACTAGAAATTATAATTCATCACAATGCCTTCCTCACTACGGGTCTCAATGGCAGTGTGCACAAAGCAGAGTACGAGGAATTTTAGTTTTTTTAATTCCTGAGTTTAAAATTTTTAATTTTCTTTATTTTTTTACAGAATACACATTATTCTAAATCAACGCCTAACGTTTTGAGCAATGCTTCCCATCCCAATCTTTTCAGACGTGGATTAAGAAACTCTTCTGCAAACACAAGCAAAAACGTCGTCATTGAATCTAATGAAACTACGCTAGTGAGTAAAAGTATTATAGTTATTTAAACATTCTTTTAAATTTTTCGTGTTTTAAAAATAATTTTATTAAAAAAACACTCTGTGAGTCAAGTATGAATTTTTTATAGGATGGTAAAATAATTTAACATGATGCCTTTCTCCCTACGAGTTCGACGGTAGTGTGCACAAGCCAGCGAGGAAGATGACATTTTGTTTTTTAAATTATTGGGTTTAAAAATGTTCATGATTCATTTCCATTTTTTTCCAGAATATTCATCATTCTAAACCAGCACGGAAAGTTTTGAGTAGGGCTTCCCATCCCATACCTTTCAGACGTGGATTAAGAAACTCCTCTGCAAACACGAGCAAAAAAGTTGTGATTGAATCTAAACAGATTGCGCGAGTGAGTAAAAGTATTGAAATTGTTTGAAATTTCTTTTAAATTTTCGTGTTTTAAATGTAATTTAATTAAGAAACACCATGAGACAAGTAAAAATTTAGAGAAAAGTAATATAATTTACCATAACGTATTTCTCACAATGGGCTGAGTGGTAGTGTGCTGTAACGTCTCGGCTTATACTAGACTTAAAACAGCTTAAAAGAGGGCTACTTTCAGGTTCATGGGGAAACTTTAAATGATATTTACAAACATTAAATTATATATATAATTTAATGTTTGTAAATATCATTTATATATATATATATATATATACGAAAATCAGGAAAAAAGGAAGGATATAAATTAGATACACAAGAGCAGTTTACTCCAAGTTTGGAAATTTTCAATCTTTCAAGAGGAGAGGAGTCAACTTCCCTCACTTCTCATTGAGTAGACATTTCTCAACTCGTGATTTATAACCATGAATTGTTCCATTATGATTCGTTAATCATGATGGAACAATTCATAGTATATCATATTCAATCTGTAATTATTTCGACCTGCGAAGGTCGCACAGACATTTACTAATTTGCTCATTATACATGATATCAGATATCTGCTTCAGATTTGAGTGACAGTTTGTTCTCATTAATCAAAACAGTAATTGCATGTAATATAACTACCCACAATAAAGCTCGTCTGCTGTCAAATTTGAGTGATGGGTTTATTATATATTTGTCAAATAACAACATTCCTCTCTTTGAAACGAGATGAAAATACTCTTCTCGTGAGAAACAAATGCTACAGTGCACATACAAATAGCGGCCTGATGGTCATTATTGGCTAGCAATCCAACCTTGGTACTTCAGGTTCGAATCCGGGTGGCGGAAAGGATATTTGTTAGTGGTTCGAATTCCACGTTAAATTGTAGATCCCGGTCTATTTTTGTCTTTCAGTGCAAAAAAAAAAAAAAAAAAAAAAAAAAAAAAAAAAAAAAAAAAAATGACCATAGAGTGACTAACCAAACCAAACAAACTAACGAGTACGGGGAATTTTCGTTTTTAAATTATTGAGTTTAAAATTGTTTGATTCATTTCCATTTTTTTTTTTTTCAGAATACTCATCATTCTGACTCAGCATCAAAAATTTTGAGCAATGCTTCCCATCCCATTCTTTTTAGACGTGGATTAAGAAACTCTTCTGCAAAGACGAGCAAAAATGCTGTGATTGAATCTAATAACAATTTGCCAGTGAGTAAAATAATTATAAATTTTTAAGTATAAAATTTCTTTTAAATTTCGTGTTTTAAAAACAATTTTTATTAAGAAACACTCTATGAGAAAAGTGAGAATTTTAGGAAATTTAATATAATTTAACGGGGGCCTGAGTGTCGAGGGACTAATGCTCTGGAGCTGGATGCCACAGGATTCGTATTCGTCTCCCATCGGTGCCATAGGTGTTTGTTGTGGTTCGAATCCACCTTGCATCGTAGGTCCAAATCTAATATGATTGTAGAGTGTTGGGCGTAAGGCTGACAATTCTATCCCGTAAAAGAAAACTCATGTCTCGAAATCTACCAGGACACAGATGGCCTTGCCATACCATGAGGCTGTTGTGCCAATGAAGAAGAATATAGTTAATAATCATAGTGCCTTTCTCACTCAAGGTTCAATGATAGTGTGCACAAACCAGCGAGTACGATTATTTTTGTTTTTAAAATTCTTCAGTTTAGAAATGTTTATTCTTAATTTACTTTATTTTTACAGAATATTCATTTTTTTCTTACCCAGCATCGAAATCTTTGAGCAAAGCTTCAGATCCCATTCTTTTCAGACGCGGAGTAAGAAACTCCACTGCAATCACGAGCAGAAAAGTTGTGATTGATTCTAAAGAAACCTGGCGAGTGAGTAAAATTATTCTAATTTTTAAGTATAAAATTTCTTTTAAATTTTAATGTTTTAAAAACATAATTTTAACGTTTCAAATTTTAATGTTTATTAATAAATACCCTGTTAGACAAGTAAGAATTTTAGGGAAAGGCAATATAATTTATCGTAATATCTTCCTCATTACAGACTTTAATGATAGTGTGTGTACAAACTAGCCAGTACGGTGACTTAAGTATGATTCTAGTAGTGTATAGAGTGCAGTCACTAAGTATACTTTGATAATTGTAACAGAGGGTTTCCTGAATAGATGGTGGGAGTTTTCCTACTTTTCACTAATACAAACACGAATTCGGGCTGTTACTATTAACATTTCTCTCGGAATATATTACTTTTTTCTATCATACTAGTTGCAACTCTGAATCATCGGAGTTATGTCTCAAATTTTAATGTAATTTGTGACAAGTGAATCACAAATTTATGTAAGACTTCCAAATTAATATATTCTTGAATAACGTGTGTGGATTTCGGACTGATGGTTGAAGTTTTTCTATTTTTCACTAATACAACACACGAATGCGGAGCTGTTACTACTAACATTTCTCTCGGAATATATTACTTTCTTTAAAACATAATGGTTACAACTCTGAATAATCGAAATTGCGTCACAAATTTTAATGCAGTTTGTGACAGATAAATCATAAATTTATGTAACACTTCAAAAGTAATAGATTCTTGGTTAATGTGTAAGTTGAAACGAAATATAAAAAATAAACTCATAACATACAAATGACAATGTAACAAAAACTATGGATTTGATTATATTATGTCCTTGTCTTTGTAAAAGAATTTTCAATAGATATATTGAGATACAATATATCTATTGAAACAAAAAACATCTGAACATATCATCAGCAATTAATAATTCGTAAGCCCTTAATTTAGTAACTTAATTAGCTCGTTACATTTAAAATATGGATTAATTTAAATTACGTTTTTGAAACATTTAACAATATCTTTATTGTACTTATAAAAAGTCAGTCTTTAAACAGCAGCTTTCTTGTCATGATTTAATTATGTGAAAAATGAAAAAAAGACTCAAGTGATTAATTAATTAAAATATTATATTATACAATTCAACAGATTATTTTGGGACATTTAAAATTCACTTAAATTGTGTCCTTTTGTACTAAGGAGGAAAATAATTGCCAACTTAAGAGCAGCATTTCATATTAATTAAATGACATAAATGTAATTTTTAAAAAGTCCTAATTTACTTTGACAATCGACATGCAATTATCGCATATTGCCTTTCAAACTTAGAATTATCATAATGTCTGAAAGAAAGTAAGTGTTACAAACAATGGTTTTGGTTCTAATCCTATAAGCTTTTTAGATATTATTCCTTGATTAGAACTGACAGCTTCAAATGTTTGAATTGGCTTCAATATGCAAACTTTGTATATGTTATGACAATAGTTTTAAAATAAATAAAAAGTGGCATTCAAATTAATTGCTGCATGTTCATATCTAAATTATCTATGATAATAATTGTAACTGAGTGATTCAGTATTATCATCAAATATGTATTTTTATCATATCTATGGCATAAAATCTTTATTTTCTCGTTTTACAAAGATATAATTAACGCCCCTAAAAATCGTTAATTATACCTTTTTGTCAGATCAATGCTATTTTTTTCGTTTAACATGCATTTGAATATATACTCTGTCTTCTAAATTTTCTAAAATTGTAGTTTGCAGTTTGGTTAAACAGATTGTAACTGGGTGTGGTTGAGTTCAGATACTTGAGGCTCAGGTTGGAGCACTCGCATATATATTTACACGCGCACAAACCCCACACATATACAATTAGAAACGGTACAATATTTAACACATTTAAAGACAGATAATCATAGATTCGTGAAAGAACTCCAGTTCTATTTTTCCTATTTTTCGTATATTTTGTGTATACTTCGTATTTGTTTATTCATAAATATTAAATTATGAAGCATATTTTTTATTACACATTTGCATAGTAACGAGAAAAACAAAATTTATTTATTTATTTTCTTCTGCTAGATTTAAAAGTTAACTAAGTCGAAAATAACCACTTCTAAGCCGAAAATAAGATACTTTGGTACGCGTAGGAAGGCGCTAAATATACTTCCTCGCCGAGTGAGAGTCTGTAGGCCAACTAATCAGCCGGGATGCGCTAAATATATTTCCTCTCGGGGTGAGAGACTATAAACTAAACTTTCTCAGCGGAAGCGCAAGTTGCGTTGTACTTCCTCTCGGATGAGAATCCCGAGGCCTACTGAACATTTTCACCTCCTACGCACTGGCAGGGGGTGCTCCTGCCAATGCGTAGGAGGAAGCAGGGTTACAATTTTAAATAAGAAATATGTTCAGTTTAGTTTAACTTCCTAGGTTTTTCAATTAAGGTTCAATTTCATTCTTTGTAAACAGTTTTCGTATTGTTTTCCCGATACTAAGGTACGTTCTGAATGCACGAAACGTTACACTTAATGCAATAAAATGGAAAACTAAAAATGCTAAAAATAAATGTGGAAAATAATGTATAAAATTAAAAAATATATGCTTTTAATAATTATAATAGTTTAGTTATTTTTATTTGTACGATTGATTATTTAATTTATTTATTCGTATTTGTATATTATAATTTAAATTATTTATTAGCTCTTTTTTACAGCTAAACAAATAGCAATTTTATTTATAAATTTCATAATTTTTTTGTTCGAAAATAAATAATTAATTTGGTTTATAAAATACTTACTTATGAATTTGAGATTATGATATTTTCTTTCATTTCTTTTGGTAGACAAAGTAAAAAAAAAATAATTTAGTTATAAACTATGTAACCATTTTCTCTCTGCATAGTAATTTTTTTCACAAAATTCGAAGCAGATATTATTAAATTATCTCTTTACAATCACATAAAAATATTCTCAGAAATAATCAGACACCAAAATATTCAAAACTCGTAAAAATGTTTACAGATAATTGTTATTCATTGCAAGAATTAAAAAAAAAAAAACGATATTGTTGCGTAGCAGACATTTTTTTGCTGAATTTGACATTTTTAATAAGACAATGAACTTTTATCTAATTCCTGAAATTTCAGCGTTTAATGCCCTCTTAATGCGGTTTTTGATTCGCAGTATTTTCATAAGGAAAAGAGTCAAAAATATGTTTTCATGGTCTATTTATAAAATTTCAAGAATTTTACTGTCTGTGTGCCTCTGTGCCCTGAAATGCGGTCGGGACACCCCAGGAGTAATAAACTCTTGGAGGGAGTGTGCCCAAAAGTGAAAGTCCTTGGTAATTTTCCAAGTGTACAATTTTGCACTGTCGACCTTCAGACAATGCTCAGAAGAGTTTTTTTTTCTTTCTAATGCAGCTGGCAAACACTTAGACAGCTTGGTCTTGGATGCCTTAAGGCAAGCGCTGCACAGACGTTACTCACTTTGCATTACCCAGGGGGCCCGTGTAACTGGAAGATGAGCCACGGACGCGGAGTAACAATGCCTCCGCAGCTCTCTACGATCCTATTGGGACCGGGACCTACGGTTTAAAGTGGATTCCGAACCACGATAAACATCCATGGCACCGCCGGGACTCGAACCCGAGACCTGTGGTACCGAGCGCCAGATCACAGCTAGCCTCTCGGCCATTTTGGCCTCATGCTCAGAAGAGTTGTAAATGGCATTTATCGTTGAATGGCATTATTCAGTGCAATGGCAATTTGCTTGTTTCTGACAAGAAACAAACAACTCGAAAATGATATCAAGGTTTTGTTAACAAGATGGAGCTCTCCATTCAGTTTAGTTTTGAGACAAGCACTCAGCCTGTTTTGATTGGTTGGTAGGGATAGCTATTTATATGGTCTCCGATTTGCTATCATTCAACTTTTGTTGAGTTATCTCAAAAACATTATTATGAATAATTTTTTTTTTCCTATGCAGTTGGCAATTAGGACGTGATCTTCTATTCTATAAGTACTGCACCAACGTTAATCCCTTAGCACTACCCAGGGGGCGAGTGTAACTTGAAGATAAGCCACGGACGCGGAGTAACAATGCCCCCGCAACGCTCTACGATCTTGTTAGACTGGGACCTATGGTTTAAAGTGGATTCCGAACCACTACAAACATCCATGGCGATTCGAACCCGATACCTATGGTACCGAGAGCTAGAGCGCTAGCCACTGGCCATCAGGCCCCTTTATGAAATATATATATTTCATAAAGGGGCCTATAAATACATAAAGGGGCCTATATATGTATATATAAATAAATAATATAATTCATTTTCGTTCTCATTTTTCATTTCAAATTCATTTTTTTCTGTTTTTTGGAAAGATTTTTAATGAGACCAACTAAGATCCACAAGATTATATTTATACATAATGATAATAATAAATATTTATAAACTATGTAATGCATTTGTAGACTATGTAATCTATTTAAAATGTATTTATAATTGAGTAATTTTTAATTGAGACTTACAGATTAACATTACATGAATATAAACAATTAAAAACATTTTTTTGCTCAAAAAATGCACCTATTTTAATTTTTTTTATTTGATAAAATATCTTTTATGGATAATATTCTTTCCCCTTTAATTATAAGAAGAAAGAGTTTTTTATGTTTAAAAATTTCTGGCGCATTACAGAAAAAGCAAATTTAAGAACTTAAATGAAAATTAATGATCATGAAAGGCTTGCTTCTGCATATTTTTACTGCAATTAAATATACATTTACGAAGTAAATAGCTGAAAAATTAAGTGTATTATATTGTAGCTATTATTATGATTTTTCCCATTATCATGAGTTAATTTTCATTAAATTAAATTTCAGAGTCTTTATAATATAAGAAAAAAGTACCGATAAAAACAAATAAAAGTTATGAATTTTTTAATTTGCAAAAAAATATATCTTGAATTTCAGATAACTTGCTAACAAAGAAAAAAAGTTTTGAAAGGTTTTCCACAAATTTTTTCTGCCCATCAAATTGATATTTAATACTTATTTAATTTAATTTGCTAATTTAAAATGGACGTTTTAGGTTTATCTTTTCTGAAGTGATACAATCTTTAAATTCAATTTATGACGAAAGAAAATTAAAGTGACACTTTTAATTTAAAAGTTATTCTGATATCAAGTGCTGCATTTATTCTTAACGGGAAATTAATTTAATTGTTTTTTTCCCTGGATTGAATCTTTTTTTTAAATTCTATTTTGAAAGAAAGCATATAATAAAGTTGATTTAGTTGTCATTCATTGCAGAGAAAATAGAGGAATTCAATTAAGTTTTATCTGAAAATGAAAATTATCGAAACATTAAAGATTTATGAAGATTCAATTTGATTCTTTAGTTTCTATGGAAAATAAAGAAGTAAAAGAAAACCATTTCGAATTAAATGTGAAAGGACAGTGAAATAAAAATAAATCTTTTAAAATCATTCTTGGAAAATATTTTATTGTAACATGTAGTAAAGTTTCGTAGCTGTTTGACTGCTTTTTTTTTTTATCATGAGCTGTTTTTATGAAATGAGGATATTTATTTCAATTTTTTTAATAAATGTGTTCCATTTTTTTTTCTCATAATAGTAGAATAATGCTACAAATAGTTTAATAGAATTAAATATAGAATAAGTAACTTTTAAGTTGCAACTGACTTTATGTAACGATGTATTCATTATATAACGATGTTTAAGTTCAAATTTTAAAGAATTTAATATTCAAATGAGATTATTATTCAAATAGATAGATTAATAGATAGACATAGATAGATAGATTCAAATAGATATAGATATAGAAGACTAATATTCAAATGCCATAAAATGGATAGATTATTAATTATTAATTAAATGATCAAATGATAAACTGTCAAATGAGATAAATCAGATGATTATTAATCAAATGATCAAATTTAAACTAATAGGGAGATTAATATTCAAATGAGATAAACTAATGAATAGATTATTAATTAAATGAGATAAATTGTTAGATTAATGATCAAATGAGATAAACTAATAGACAGATTAATAATCAAATGAGATATATTGTTATATGTTATAAAATTTCGTGGTTGTTCGGTAGCTTATTCGTGATGAGCTAATGTTTATGGAATGAGAATATTTGCTTCATTTTCAATAAATGTGTTTCCACTTTTTTTCTCGTAATAGTAGAATAATGCTACAAATAGTTTAATAGAATTAAATATAGAAAATTAGTAAATTTTAGTTACAACTGGCATTATACAACAATAAGTTTATTTAAGTTCAAATTTTAAAGAATTTAATGTTCAAATGTGATTACATTAAATATAATTTCATTAAGATTATTAAAATTTTGTTATGCCAAGGGAAATATACTTTCGACTGTTTTTGTTTGTATACGTATATTTAACTATGGGGAATGTAATAATACATTGTGGCCCCTATTTTGGAATAAAATAAAATGAAATACTAAATATTTAACTCCAGGAAAAACGTTGTAGTGACTAATTTTCAGTGCTCGTGATATGTATTTCATGTTTTTTCGCTATGTTTCAACCTAACGTATTTGCTTCTTTTTGCGTTTATTGGAAAACTCAAATTGATTTGTATTCATTTCTAGTACTACTGTAATCCATAGAAAGAGGGTTACTACACTAAAAAAAAGGAAAGGACTGGAAGAAAGTTTTCATAAAGGTCTTTCTAAATATAAATTATTAATTCTTGTGTAAAATTTGAAGAAAACACCCTATCAGCCAATATAATGAGAGCAAAGAATATTTGCAAAACAAGATTTTTTTTCAGAAATTTTAAATTATTCTAATTCTTAATTTTTATTTTTGTAAATAGAGTTCTGCATATAAATATATAATGCTAGTAAATAAAAAATTAAAGTGTTCCCAAGAACCTGAAAGTATCCCTCTTCTTCAAGCCATTATAAGTCTAGTATAGGTGGGTACGTTACACACCGTTAAAAAATTGCTTCATTTGAGATTGAGCAAATCCAAGGTGTAAAAAATTGTGAGAAACAAAAATAGTTTTCTTAGGAACACACCAGTTGTGCCTGAAATCATTAGCAGAGCTCGACAAAAATTCTTTCCTCCTAAGAAGCTAAATTCGTGTATATTTTCCTGTTTTCAAGTATCACAAAAATTTTGCAAAGGTGGGAGGATGTCAGAAATATCCATAGATTCCATCCATCGAAGCAGGCGTCCAACTCTACTTTTAAGAAGAACTTGGGAAAATTTTCCACTAACATGTGGGCATGAGAAATTTAAATCTGCTGATGGGAAACAAAATTCAGCCTTTTCAATGAATCTATCTCTCATAAATGTGATGTCTGATGATACTGCTACATTGGAAATACCTTTTAAAAATTGCTTCATTTGAGATTGATCAAAGTGCAAAATGGTGTAAAAAAAGTGAAAAACAAAAATAGTGTTCTTGGAAATTGATAAGTTGTACCTGAAATCATTAACGGAGTTCGACAAAATTCTTTCCTTCTTAGAAGCTAAATTCGTGTATTTTTTGCTGTTTTCAAGTGTGATAAAAATTGCAAAGATGTGGAGGATGTTGGAAATATCCATAGATTCCATCCAGTAAGTATACAACTCAACTCCTAACAAGAACTTGTATAGTTTCGGTTCGCAAACGGAAGTGTTTTCCATTGTGTTTATCATGAGTTTTGATAGCTAGTGATTGTAAGCTCACAAGTTTAACTTTCTGTTTCCGTTAAACAATGTTGAACGTCAAAGATATTTGCATGTCGTATCATTGATAATTGAAAAATTAATTTAATGCACTTATAATTTTGATTTAAAATGCAAATTTTTCTGATCTAATATCATACCATCTTAAATTATCCCATTTGCCAATAATGGTGGAAATCTAAATTCAAGTAAAAAATTTTTATTTATTTATTTTATTTTATAACTTATGTAATGTTATAATATTACTGATTCTTTTGCTTTAGATTGTAAAAAATTTGAATTAAATATTTCTTTTATACTAACTGTAATACTTTTTTAATATGAATAAAATTTATCCCAAATGTAACTAAATTTGTATTAAAATTTTATTATTATTTCCCTTTGTATTGTAGCTGCAATATAGTATAAGAAAATAATTATTTAATAATGAATTAAAATGTTTTTATTTATAACGCTAAATAAATTTAAAAATATAGAAGTTTTTAAAGTGTCACTAAATAATGTGTAAATTAATAACTTTTTGATATCTAAAATTTTAATTGATTACGCGTAATATTAATGATTTATTTCGCTAATCTGTTTTTCAGTTACCTTTTTATTATTTACTTTTTAATTTTAATACAAATTGAACAGTATTATAAACTTATATAAATAATTTTTCATTATATCATTTATTTTTTTTATATCTAGAAAATGTTTTATTAGAATATTTTAATTCTTTCTTCGAAAATTTCTTTTTCTAAAGTTAGGATGGATGTTAGTTAGTCTTTTTAGCGAAAGAAGTTAAATTAGTTAATATTTTGTTTTCTTTAGCGAACTTATAGCTTACATAATTTAAAAAAAAGTTTGAGAACCAGATTTCATATTAGCTTATACTTTGTTATAATTTCTATAAATAAAAAAAAATTGTTTAAAATCCCAGAAAGTAGAAAAAGTTTTTCGACAAAGAAACGTTTTTGAAAGTAAAGTTTTTTGACAAAGTAAATTAAAACACATCAATGATTTGTTTAAATCAAGTCTAATTTTGTCTTTAATCTTTGATTTTAAGCAGGAAATGACAGTATATTTTTATGAAAAAATTCTTTCCAAAAACATATATTTATGACTTTATTTTAATTGAAATAATTATTAATTAATAATCCAGTTTGAACTTAAAACTTATAATTTTTGCTGTATTAATTTACAAATGTATTATCAATTTCCCTTTAAAATAGAGTTGGAATCAGTTTTTTATCAATTTATAATTTTTATATTATATACATGTCAAAGTAACATCTCCAAATTATCCATGAGCACAAATTTCAATAGAAATTTTTTTTTTAAAAATTACAACTCATTATCATGAAACTGGCCGTTGAATTTCATTTCATTAGTGTTTATTATTTCTAGATATTCAGTTAATTTCTGAATTGCAGTCAATAGGACATCGCCATCTTCAACACATCTTGACTCCCTTACAAGTTGCAAAAGGAGTAAATCAAACATCAAATTATTGATGGATTCTACGATTAGTAATGATGCAAATCATATTTTACCATGTTTCGAGAAACTTTCCAGCAGCAAGATCCGAACTTACAATGTATTAATCTAACTAATGAACATGACACAAATTGCTCAATACCCATCATTGATTTGACTTATGACAACGATCAAGACACAAATTGCTCAATACCCATCATTGATTTGACTTATGACAACGATCAAGACACAAATTGCTCAATACCCATCATTGATTTGACTCATGACAACGATGAAGACACAAATTGCTCAATACCCATCATTGATTCGACTTATGACAACGATCAAGACACAAATTGCTCAATACCCATCATTGATTTGACTTATGATAACGATCAAGACACAAATAATGGGATTCCAGTTATTGACCTTACAAATGACAATATGCAGGAAGCAAGCCATATTCTACCCTTGATTGACTTAATGAGTGATAATGTAAACCATTCAATACCTATGATTGGTATTACCAATGATAATGTACCTGTGATTGACCTAATGAGTGATAATGTAAACCATTCAATACCTATGGTTGGCATTACCAATGATAATGTACCTGTGATTGACCTAATGAGTGATAATGTAAACCATTCAATACCTATGATTGGTATTACCAATGATAATGTACCTGTGATTGACCTAATGAGTAATAATGTAAACCATTCAATACCTATGATTGGTATTACCAATGATAATGTACCTGTGATTGACCTAATGAGTGATAATGTAAACCATTCAATACCTATGATTGGTATTACCAATGATAATGTACCTGTGATTGACCTAATGAGTGATAATGTAAACCATTCAATACCTATGATTGGTATTACCAATGATAATGTACCTGTGATTGACCTAATGAGTGATAATGTAAATCATTCAATACCTATGGTTGGCATTACCAATGATAATGTACCCATAATTGATTTAACAAATGATAATATACCTATAATAGATTTAACGAACGATAATATACCCATAATTGATTTAACAAATGATGATATACCCATAATTGATACAACGAATTATCATGCTAGTACAAATCATACTATTCCTGTGATTGATAATGGAAATGATAATGCACCCATTATTGATCAAATGAATGATGCTGTAAACCATAGTCCACATTATCAGGAATTTAATCAAAATAACTTTATAAATTTTGAAAATAGTATTCCATGTGTAAATCCAGCTGATAATGTATTAGATTTAAGAAATGATAATATACCCATAATTGATGTAACGAATGATCATACGATTCCTGTGATTGATAATACAAATGATAATGTGCCTATTATTGATCAAACGAATAATCCTGTAAACCATAATCCAGATGATCAGGAATTTAATCAAAATAACTTTCAAAATTTTGAAAATAATATTCCATATATAAATCCAGTTGATAATGCATTTTCAAATTTAAGAAATGATAATATACCTATAATTGATATAACGAATGAACATACTATTCCTGTGATTTATAATGCAAATGATAATTTACCCATTATTGATCAAACGAACGATGCTGTAAACCAGATTATCAAGGATTTAATCAAATTAACTTTATAAAACTTGAAAATAACATTCCATGTATAAACTCAGTTGATAATGTGTTTGATTTAACCAATGAGACTGATCACTGTATGTTATTTACAGATAAAAACCAATGATAATTAACTAAAGTTTATTAACATAGCTAATTTTAATAATAAACATTTAAATTATGTGGTTCCAGTTATTGATTTGAATGAAGTTAAAGATCAAACTATATTAAACAAAGGGCCACCAACTGATTTGATTAAAGATAAAGATCAAAATGTTGGTGGAAATATACCTGTATTTAGCTTTGAGGATCAACATGAAAATTCTGATACTTATGATAGGCAATATCAACAAACAAGAACTCTAACTTTTGTGACATATGAGGAGAAAAGCACATTTTATGGAGTTATATGAATGATTCAAAAGTAAGACATTTTCTTTTTATAATTTTAAATTAAAAATATATGTCCACTTTTAGTGTAAAACTTTGTTGCATCTGCATCATAGGAGCATACTGTCGCTGATGTGGCATAATTGTGGGAAACGTGATGTTATCTAAGGAAAGTTGTTGCAGATGTTATACAAGGAATTGTGGCAAATGTGATGCTATCCAAGGAAAGTTATTGCAGGTAGACCTGGCGTTACTTTTACAAGAGACGAATAGGGAGAATTTCCAAAATCAATTACTTGCATTTGCTTGCATAATATTGTCATAAAATCTAAATAACTGCAGCCAGGCAGTCTGTTGGTGTGAGTCACATTATTACTACATTACTGATTCTCGTCTATAACATGCCTTTTATTTTAACTTGGTACTGAAAGTATTGAGGAATGTTTGCAGGTTCCCTTCTTTTCAGATTCAGATTTTGAAACTTATTTGCAAACACAATTGTTTCTAAAGTGATTTGAATGTGAGTTTATTTATTTGTGTGTTTTTATAACGGCAGGTTTAAAAAAATAAAGAAATTATTATTCTGAAGGCAGATAGGAAAAAAATTAAATTAGAGGACCATTATGCTGTTTGTCTACTCCCAATATTAGTGGGCCTCAGATAATATATAAGATAACACGATTATTAATTTGCTGGTGGTGTGCTTTATAGAGAGTACTTTGAAAAATGAACTATATCCAGAAAAAGTAAAGATTTGCAGAAAGATTTTGCATTTACATCAAGAGACAATTATGTATCCAACAATTGCACTAATTCTTTTTTTCATCTGCAGAAAAATCAATTTTCTTATTCAGTATACTGGACTAAAATTATTAAATTAAGAACATTTTGATTTAGTTTCCCTCCTTCCCCTTAAAATTTAAAAACAATATTCTTTTTAAAAAAGACTTGGTGTTTTAAATTTAAATTTTTAATTTGTAACGTTCTGCCATCTTTTCATTTCTGAAAAGATGGCGGTCTTGAATTTATCCATAAAAATCGATCCTGTGACATATATAAAATATTTTCTCTGTTAGGAATAACTTTGCTTTAGAAGAAATTTTTATTTGTCCAATATTTCTTAATATATTATAAACAAACAAGATTCATCATATTTTAGCATGTTTTTTTGATAAAAAAATTAAATAAAATTATTGAATTACGAAAAAAATATGTGTATTTAAAATAGCATCACAATCCATCAATCAGATATTTAAGCGATTAGAGCAATCTCATTTTTGTAATATATATTTATATATATTAATATAATTGTAATAAGTATTTATTTATTGTAATATGCATATATTTATTATAATATGTATATATTTATTGTAATATGTATATATTTATTGTAATATGTATTTATAATTTTATTATGCAAAAACAATTAAAAATAAAATACAGGCAAACAAACAATAAAATAAATAATATCTATCAAGCGATAAAAAGGTCAATAAGAACGCTTTAATTTTTAAATATGTTAAACTGATTGTTGGTTACTGACTGTAAGCTGTTGAGGACTTAAAAATTAATGTAGCCTTAACGGAGTTAAATTTAATGCAGTTTTAAAGTATATGCTAAATAATCTCTCCCTGTCCAAAATTTGAATTGTTAACAGCCGTTGTAATCAACTGCTAATATAAAAACCTTTCTATCTGACGCGACTGGAGCGTACAGGTGCATTTAATCCAAGAAACACCGACACAAGTAATTATCAGTAACAAGTAATTACCTACTCAATTAAATAGAAATAATAAAAAAACCTAGATAGAAGCAGTTTATCACAATAGCGACTAGATCTTCTTATTTGCATTTCACTTTAATGTATTTTTACAAATACGTGGCAGGTATTGTCGTAGATATAAGGTCCACATCACCTCCCCCTTCCTCTTCTGGGGTGGTTTATAGTATGGGGGGCGGTTATAATACAGTTTATAGTAAAGTGACAGAATAAAGTGCCAGGAGGTGATTTATAAGTAAAGGAAACATTAATTTTGTCCTTCTTTTAGAGCCAAATACCTTGAAAACACAGGGTATTTGACCCCAAAAGGGTGTTAAAATTAAATAAAAAATGTTTAATTCAGGGTATTAAAATTCATGCTACTTCAAACTCTATTGAGCGCCAAAGCGGGGAAGCACTGTTAAATATCTGCTGAAATAACTACTTAATTATAATGTCTTCCCAAGCATTGGATCAAAGCGCAATTGCTGACATTTATGATACTTCTAACGCCATCTAGCGTCGAGGATGTTTACTATTGCTAAAAGTAACCGTTTAATCTTCGTTTCATTAACGGGACTTATCCGCTAATTCTGTATAGCAGTTACATTAATATTTGTACAAGCCTATTTCATACTGCTTATTTTAGCTGCAAGACATTTTTTAACATTTTAAAAATGTGAAATTACATATTAGTTATATTTCATTTTTTCAATTTTTTTTCTGCCTTTATAATGATAAACAATTTACGGTAGAACACTTCAATGTATGAAATTTCACAGCTTTAAAAATACGTATGTTTTGAAAAGTTTCCAAAACTTGGACTATATCTATTAGTTTGTGTGTTTTTAATTTCTTCCACTTAAAATGTCAGCAGTGCAAAAAGATTTACCAATTTTTATGATTCTTTCATATTTGATGTTTGTATTACTGTGCTCTCTTTTAATTTATGAATTGTTTTAATAAAATTGTTTTTTCATTGCAGAAATCATCACGTGAAAAGAAAGTGCATCATTTTTTGAATACATCAAAGCAATTTTTCTACATGTTTGGATATTTATATACAATTGGGTTTCAAAATTGATTGGGTATATCACTGATATTAAACGATTTTATCCATAAGAAAATTATGTATTTCTATGAGTGGAAACTACTGCTTTTCAAAGATGGTGTATTAAAAATGTTAATTTTTTAAAAAAATTCAAAGGAAATTTTAATGATTGACATGTGAATGTACTTAATTTTTCATTGGTATCATTTTATCACATTGCTTAATATTTTTGTAAAATAAAATGGTTAAATTCATAATTATTTCTACTATTTATGTAGTATGAATTTGAATATTATGCTAAATAAGAAATTTTATAGATTTTGAATGTTTTGAATTTTCTTTTATAGTAGTTATAGAAAAATAATTAGAATCTGTATGATAACTGTACTTTTACTATTGAATTTCATTTTTATTCAATTCTTGAAAATATTTTTTTTATATATTGATATACATTCAGAAAATACCAAATCATGTTTGAAAAAAAATAATTGATTTCATCATTTTCAAATCATTTCGTCTTGAACGGGCCACTTCATAAATTTATTAAGTGTTTAAAAAATTAGCAAACAAATGTGTGGCTTTGAAAATTTTTGTAAAATCTACTTATAATAAATCTTTTAATACGCTTTTATTAGCTTCACCTGTATGTATGTTTGTATGTATGTATGTAACTGACTCTTTGGGCTCGATTTTGGGACTGATGGCGCCATCTACTGGTGAATCAGTCAAATAAATGTATTTTGTAGCAAATGATAAATGTATTTTAAATGTATTTTGTAGCAAATAAAAATGATTTGTATTGAAAAAAAGGAAAAAATTATAGTTTAAAAAAAACTAAAAAAAACACGTTTTTAGAGTTAATCAGACTAAAAGTAAAAATAAATTAATAGTTTAAAAACTAAAAAATACGTTTTAAGAGTTAATCTATCTAAAAAGTAAAAAATAATTGTTAACATAAGAATAAAATGACTGACGAGAAAATGAAATGTCACTGTTCTAAAAGCTTGGGGTGCTCGATATCAATGGTTATAATTTTTCACTAGTTTCATTCCGAAATGCAGAGTTAGTTTAAAAATGTCATACAAAAGCACCCCACGCTTTTTTAGCACTGTGACATTCATTTTCTCGTCAGTCATTTTATTCTTATGTTAACAATTATTTTTTTACTTTTTAGATAGATTAACTCTTAAAGCGTATTTTTAGTTTTTTTAAACTATTAATTTATTTTAAGTTGCTGTAACAGTTTTCCTCTGTTAGAAAACCGGTTTTCTAAATTGCTGAATTATGTACTGATCTTCTAATGGTTCTTATTGATACTTGGAACAGATATAATAGTTTAGATGAAATAGTTTTTGTCTGATGTTTTAGACTAGAGTGTCATTTTTTTCCTCACCATATTGTTATCTTCTTTTTCTGTTATCATTGATTGACGCAACTTTCAATTGATATAATAAAATATTTATTGGTACAAATACTTAATCGAGCAACCGCCAGCCATCAGCAACTCCGTCGCGTTACTTTTTTTCTGCCCTCGCTCTTACATTCGAATCGCTTATAAGATAACAACCTTATATGGAGTTGCAGGAGGAGGAGTTATGGAAGAGTCTCTTGTTCGTGGCGCTATCTGTTGTCATTTATAAGGACAAATAGTTTACAATATATATTTCTATTTGGCAAAACGTCAAATATTGATTTGGAATATATGTAATTAACGGTGCACTCCAACACATAGAAATAATATAATAATATAATTTGTTTAGGAAAATATTCGATTGCAAATACTTTTGGAAACTATTAATAATTAATAAAAACTATAAATTATTCGGAGACATAATTTAATTAATTATAATTTTTTTGGTATTGAACATTTTAAAATTTTTAATATTCTTTATGTAAAATCGCTTTTTATCTAGATTGTAATTGAAGAAAAATTTCTAAAATTTGCTGTAACTTAAATTATAAAGTCAGAATTACAAATTAAACAATTTTACATTAGCATTAATTAATGTGTATTTGATACAAAAAGAAATTTCTATTTTTTTTATTGAAATATAAATTTTACTTTAACAATACATTTTAAATTTTAAATGTACAAAAATAATTTTTATTTCTTAGAAAGTAGTTTTTAAAGGTATGCTTATATTTTTCTATTGATTCAGCTACGTATTTTAGAAAGGAATTAATTGTCCATTGTTCTAATTACTAAAATTAAAAAAAAGAAATCTACTGATTAATTAATCTTTATTCTTCTAAGAAATTTTCTTGTGTTTTTCTCAAACTTCGAGACGATTACTTTCATTAATTTGTCAGAAATAAAGAAACAATTGAACGTGAATTCTTTTTAAACGTAATTTTTTTTTTATCGTTCATTCTCTTATCTTAGTGCTAATTGAAAATTAAAGAAAAATTTTGTTCTGAAAGTAAAATTAAATACAATGGCGAAATGTTCGAAAAGTAAAAACTCTCAGAACAGAGATTTAATTTTTGTTGTGAAGAAGATTTTTCTGTGCTTTCATAGTTGCTGTGTTATTCAGTACGTGTAGAAAGCTTCTACTACCAAATAACATCCACAATACATTTAATTAAGATAAATTAATATTTACAAATAAATGGAATAAAAATACAAATATACACAAATAATTTATCTCAGAAACAATATAGCCAGTAACGGGTTAACATTTACTCCAAGACATGAAGAAATGAACTGATTGACGAGGTTCTGTAAACAATTTTTTTTAACTTGCAGTGCAGAAAATAATAAATTAAAGGCTTGTCCTCTAGACATAAGGATTGAGACACGATCACATTAGCTGTCTGATGGCCAATCGGCTGGCGCTTTTGCATTTGGTGCTTCAATTTCGAATTCTGGAATGTGGCACCGAAGATTGTTAAGCATAAGAAATTAAATGGATAAAACGTTGGAAAGTCTGTGAAGCATTCCTATGTCCATGTTTTACCAATGGAAATACGTATAACTGAAACTATGTATAGATGGCAATCTTTTGAATATCTATATCTTCCAAAGATATTTCTAATTAGCCTAAAAAGGCGCATAAAAGGAACTTTTAGCGACAAATCAAATCAAACCAAACATATTTATTAGAATGCCCGATGAATGTCTACAGTGGAAAAAATTGTACGTCGTTCAATCATGAAGGTGTGGTATGAGATACCTACCTGCTTGTGTAATGGTATTAAAGATGCGATGATCACAAGGCATCGGCATTACAGAGATCGCAGACGGCTGGATTATGAGCTGTTTGATGGGCGACAAATGTTGATTTCTAGCATATACTCGTATTTAGCCTTTAGCTACTCGTATTTTTAATTACGAGGTGGTAATTTTGGAATCCCTGGTTATTCCTTTGTCACTATTGAATGAGTGACATTATGCTTGTTTTTCGCTTTTTTCCTTAATTTTAAATTTTGTGATGTGATAGCTTGGAATTCTTCTAAATGTGTACGTTGCCGGGATCAAGACAGTTGGAATTGATTGGAGTTAAAGAGGGTGATGAATCTCATCACTTAAGCTGATGTATAAAGCGAAGTCAAGATATTGATGGACCTTTTTAGTTTTAAATCAACCAGAAGACTGCTAGAAGTCCAGATCAGAATTTCCTTTCAGATTTAAACCAACTAGAAGTTTTGCAAAAAAAATCAGCGCCAATGATATGTTTTGAGATATCAGCAACTAAAATTTGTCAGTTGAATTTTTCTTCTCAAACCAAGATCGAGCTTGACTAATTAAGTTTTAATTCTTGAATTAACAGCATATAATTAATATTCTGAAGGAGGTTTGTTTATTTGATTTATATCGGGAGATTACAAACATCAGCTCTCGTATGTGCCAAGCATTTTTTATGACTCGATTTGTCAAAAGAAAGAGGCGACAATTAAAGCGATCATGGTCGTTGGCATCCTCGAGCGACAGGCTATTTAGTTTGGATGATGACAGTTTAGGTGATTTTCTAAGTTTGCAGGCTTGGATACAACTTTTTTTAGCTTTGCCAAATTTATAATGGTACTTTGTGATTAGCTGAACTAGATCTAATCCTGATGCTGTTACCTCTGAAATTTTTGAATCTGCTGCGTGATATATTGTGGTGTCAAATTTTTTGAATTTTTGCTTAGTGAAGTAATATTTATTTCTAACGCTTCTGTTTTATTATTTTGAAAAAGATGATGAATTGGTGATGGTAATATCAGTTTCTGCGACAGAAAATGTTTTCGATATAATGTTGGTACTAATTTCATCTGGAATTCCTGCGACATTGTCCAATGAATCTTTACTGAGGGATAAAATGGCTTTTTGTTAAGGCAGAAGTTGAAGCCAGAGTAATTTGATTACTTCTTCAGATATCGAACTACCAGTCAAACCTTTTATTTGCCAAAATAAGTCAAATGGACGTTTGTCGCTAAGATAGACGTCAGTAAGCAGTTCTTTATTCTAGATTCTTCCATGTCAGTTAATCTAGTCAATAAAACAGTCTGAAAAAAAATCGTATTTATTATCGCTTGGAGGATCGGATAGAATATCAACAATGAAATCTAAAACAATTTCTTTTGAGTGTCGCAGTAACTGTTATATTTGTTAAATTCTGAGTATTAGTGAAAATTGGGCCTTAAGTGAATAAATCATAACTATGTATTTTCCCTCCAGAACCTGTCTCTTTTACTGTGATTCGGCTCGGGCCAAAATTAGCTTTCGATTCATTATCAGTCATATGAAATATGAATAAGTACAAGACAGGAATGTTATAAATACAATTAAATGTATCTTGTATTTATTTATAGATGATCAAAAAAGAAATGCAGCTTCAAAACTTCTTTGATCTGGCATGTTGATCGCTCATGTGTTCAAATCACGTGCAGGTCACCATATATAGTAGTTGTGACATATCATATGTGTAGAAATATTAAACGATGAAATAACATCTGCATCCATATATATATATCACGATATTTAATTGATATTAATATTTACAAATAATATACGAATAAATAAAATTGAATAGAAATAGATTATCGCAGCAATAAAGCTAGCTATGCGTTAACTCCCCGATGAGAACAGATGAACTGATTGAAGAGATTACGTAGTTACAAGTTTTATAACAAAAGTTAATTTTTTTTTTCGTTTGTTTGCAGTTCGTTTTTTTCATTGGTGCAACAGCCCCATGTGGCTACGGCCGTCTGTCTACTGGCAGATTTCGAGATAAGAGATGCTTTCTTTTTATTGGGCAGCTTTGTCAGCCCTACTCCTAACAGTCATATTAGACTGGGACCTACGGTGTAAAGTGGATTCCGAACCATCCATGGCACGGATGGGACTCGAATCCAAAACCTGTGGCATCGAGCACCAGAGCGCTAGTCACTCGGCTATGAGGTCCCCTTATTTGCAGTTCAGTGCAGAAAATAATCGATTGTAGGCTTCACCGCTTGACATAAGGATTGAAACACATGCTAAACATGTATTTTTTAACTTATCATGCATGTCATTATGATTTTATTTTCTCATTGCACCGCATATTTGTAATCAAGGAAAAAAAAATTCTAAATTTTCACAAACATGTGTTATCTTCTTTTTCTTTTCTCATTAATAAACACAACTTTCAGTTGATATAATAAAATATTTATTGGTACAAATACTTAATCGAGCAACCGCCCGCCATCAGCAACTCCGTCGCGTTCCTTTTTTTTCTGCCCTTGCTCTTACATTTGAATCCCCGTATAAGATAACAGCCTTATATGGAGTTACAAGGGAGTTATGGAAGAGTCTCTTGTTCGTGGCGCCATCTGTTGTCATTTATAATGACAAATAGTTTACACATGTACCGCATAAATAAAACCATGATTTTTTTTATTTTTGAATGCAGTTGTAATGTTTATAACATTTTATATTGCGATGGCCGAGTGACTAGCGCTCTGGCTATCGGTACCACCGGTTTCGAATTCGAGTCCCGAGTATTTCATGCTAAATCAGTAACGTCGGTGTAGCGTTTGCTTATGGCATAAAGACGACTGTCTAAGTATTTACCAGCTGCTTTAGAAAAAAAAAAAAAAATGTTGAGAATGGGGTTAATAAACGGTGAATAAATTATTGGATGGAATTAAAAAATATTTAAAAATTATTATTTGGTTGGTAATAAATAGTAAAACCAATTTTGAATTCCCTATATGTATTAAATTAAAAAGTGAAAAAGAGAAATTATTTACTAAAAATCTAAAAAAAATTATCATGAAAGAAAAACTTATAGTTTAAAATAACATGTTTAAGCAATAGATGGCAGCACAAGCATATAAAATTATTCGTAATTCTGTTCTAATTTTCACCGGGAAATCCAAGCTTAAAATAACGTAAAAAATAGTTACAATATAATTTTTATGAAAATTGATTGATTAAAATTAATACAAAAATGAAACTAAATCTAATCTTTTAATAAATAGTAAGATTTTCAAATTTGTTTCGGTACTGATTTGTATTTAAGAAGTCCTTTACTTGATATTTACCGAATATAAATGTATTTATTAACATACTAAAAATAATGCGTTGCGTAAATTATTTGAAAAGGAAATTTAGAGAAAGAAAAATCATGGGCACTACAGAACATTTTTTTTAAATGAGAGGCCCCAAAATTTAATTGATAAAAATAGTTATATTCGGAATTAATTAATTCATTCCGTTTAATTCAATTAAAATAAACAAACAAACAAACAAAAAACTCGAAATAAACAAAAGTCTTTAAGAATTTGCCTTTATGATCTTATATTTTTACATTATTTTATTTTGTGCATTACATACTATTTTAATAATAACGGTAAATAAATATATCACAGCAAAATTATGCATTTTTTGTTTTTAAATTGGAGAAAGGATAGGCTCTCGCAATTGAAATATAAGCACTATAAAAATCTATTTATGAGTATGTTTATTAAATATTTAATTAACTATGCTTAGTTAGTAAAGAACAAAGAGGAAAAAAATAATATAAGAGCTATAAAAATCTATTTATGAGTTGTTTATTAAATATATAATCATAACTATACTTAGTAAAGAACAAAGAGGAAAAAAATAATTTAAACGCTATAAAAAATTTATGAGTTTATTAAATATTTTTATAACTGACTTAGTTGGTCCAGAACAAAGAGGCAAAAAGTTTATTAACAGATTTTTGTGATTCATTGTCCAGTGGAAGGCATAACTGACAACATTGAGTGATATTCCATTTCGTTAGTGGCGTATGTTGTGTTCAATGCTTTCAAAGACCAAGAGATTTGGTGGCCATTCTTGCAACGTGTGGGAGCATTTTGCATTTCACATTTGGACAACCTTCTGGGAGATCAGAAATCTCTCAGATTTTATTCCGCACAAATACTGCTAAAAGTGTTTTTAGAAGGCAATAATCAATCCTATTAACAAGTCAGATATTGTTTACTGAATGCGTAGGAACTTTAAATTTCAGTTTAATTTTCATTTAGCTGCATGTTTAGTATTTAGTTTGACAACTTGATAGAATATCTGTTTCCAGAAATTTCTCTAACGATTTAAATATCTAGTTATTCTGTGGCAATACATGCAACTTATTCCAACTGGTGTAAACTTGGTAGCCATTGGGCCATAACTAAGTAGTATTGAAACAGACAGTTTGATGAACATAATTGTGGGACAAATACCACTAAATGTCTACTCGGAAGATGTTTTTTTTTTTATTTTATTTTTTTTTTTTTTTGCCACTAGTGCTGTAGCACACCTACCACTCCGGATCAATAAATTTTCATTATCGAAACTAAATTTTACTTTTTATTTCATTTTGTCTTAAATATTAATTAATATATTTGTATTTTTTAAATACAACATTCAATTACCTTTTACACATATTTAATAAATTATTGTGGTATTTCATTAATCATTGAAACTAGTAATTTATTATAAGCTCTTTAGTGTATTATAGCAGCATGATGTACCATGAATTTAAAAATATTTGTTTTAGCACTGTAAACGTTTCATTGCAAATATTTCATATTCATAAAGAAACAAAATCATTGCGCGATTCTTAAAAAAAGTTTAGTTTCAATGTTGAACACAAACTATTACTATCAGAGGAAGGTGGCAAGGTTGGAAACAAGCCTCATTTATCCATCCTGTCCAGTTAGTAATAATCGAAGTTCCTCTATTGGCTAAGTGCCAAACGATGGATTTTAGTTTCATTTGTATTCGTACTGCTATAGTCGATATTGTGTATTAAAAACTGCATTATTATAAAATTCTACTATTAGTTTACACTCTCCCTATATATATATCTTGTTCAAATTTTCAATCTTTCATAAAATATTTTTATTCATCCACTCAAGATCAAATACATTTTTTTGAACTTGTAGTGGATGGCACGTGATGTTAATACATTTTTTTTTTCAAATATTAATTTCAGTAATTAAATTTAATCAATTAATTTTAGTTTTTTTAGATTTAAGTTGTATGTATCTATCAATAGATGGCGCCAGATGTAAGAGGAAAATTTAAAATTTATTTATAATGGACTTTCTGCAATATAGTGAAAAAAAAAGTAGGAATTGACCTTAAATGTTTTTTTATATTACTTGTTTTTGTATATTTTCTTCGTTAATAAGTTGCTCATGTGTTTCAGAGTGAATTGTTTTAGAGACTAGATGGCTGCTAAGCATTAGGTGATGCACGAAAGCCCTTTTTTCAGATTCTACATAGAATATATTTATTGTCGACCAATGTGAGACAAACATAGCAGTTGATTGAAATTAGCTTGAATATCAACACGAAGTGAAAAGGTCTATGAACAGTTTTTCTTTGTGTTAAAACAAAAACTTAACTTTCGTAAAAAGAATCCTGATGTAAATAAATATTCAATTTTGGACATGTCGTTCAAGGATTAATTTAAAAGGCTGGCGAGCAGTCAATAGAAGGTAAAAAACGCTATTTAAATCTGAAGAGATTTAGGAAAAGGATTTTTAGATAGAAGGATATTGAGCTAACTATAAATCAGAAATATAGCAAAAGCAAGATTAGTAAATCGTCGATTGCTAAGGAATTTGTAAGAGAAACACAATTCAAACTACCAAAGTTGAATTTGGAAAATTTAATGGGGAAGCTAAAGAATCTCTCTCCTTTTGTGCTTAATTTAAAAAAAAAAAATACACAACGATGAAATCTTATCTGCTGAGAATAAGTTTCAGTACGTAATACAGGCAATAGTGCCTAAATCAAAAACTGCAAGAGTCGTCGATAGTTTACTGGCTACTGCAATGAGTTATCCAAAAATAGTTGCTCAACTACGTGAAAGATTTGGAGAAGATATGCTTGTAGGCCAAATTTATGTGCGAGGTCTACTGATCATTTTAAGGAAGAACGGAAATACCAGACGTTCAAGATGATTTTGCTGCAATACATGATGATTTCGAAACGAAATTAAGAATCCGCACATGTATTTGTTGATGGACGTAAAAATCGTATGGTGCTTGTGTTTTTATGTGAAGACAGATTTCTCTTGGTGTTAAAGTCCGCCTTCCTCTTAAGTTGAAGAACTCGAAGAACTGCTATCTTAAATCTAGAAATAATATCATGTTGTATAAAAGCTCGATTAGCACATTCAACTATGTTGGCTCTTGGTTTATCTAAAATAAAAGTTACATTTTAGTGTAATTTCATAATGACCCTCTAGTGGGAAAAAAAAGATACGTCAATTGTCTTATTGAAAAAGGAGACATGCATGTAACGAAATGAATGTTGTTGATATTATTACTGGAGGATTTTATCCCGAAAATTAATCAAATCTCAATAGTATGAGGATCCAGCACAACTCTTAGAGACATTCAAGAGCTAGCCATCTAACGAAATATTTCTTCGAAAAGAAATAGACCTGGAAAAAAGGTTTCTTTGATTATTATTTTTTCTAAAGAAAATATACCCTTTTATGTCGTGAAATTTTCTAAATGTCCATGTTTATTCTTGAAAACTCAAAGTAAAGTGGCCGAAATTGATCTTATTGATACTAATCACTGTTGCAAACATATAAGATATCTGGCTAAAAGTTTCTGAAGAATTAAGTAGAAGTTCCCTCAAGAAGTACGTTGGCTTGTTCATTCAGCATCAAAGAAAATAACACCAGTTTTCCAATTTAAAATTGGGTGACATCGTTCTTGTTGCAGGCGATTTCAAGAAACTTCTTAATTGGTCTCTTGCCAAAGCGGTATCTTGGCGAAGATAGTGAAGTGCATACTATCAAACTAAAGACTCATTCGAATATTTTAATCAGACCTATCCAGAGACTTTTTCGTTTGAATTGCAATCTAATGAGGTTTTGGATTCTTTTTTACAAGTTAAAGACAGAAACATTTCCAGAACTTATTGCTGGGCCATCTCAAATTTACCAAATCCGGACGAATTGTTCCAAGTGCCTCAACGACTTTCTCTGCTTAATACTTCTAAATAGTTTTAAGTTCCCTGTGGTGAAGGTGGACTCAGAAGGTGGAGAGAGGATGTTGGAAATAAGGCTCATTTATTCATCGAATCGATGTGAAGTAATCGTCGAAGTTCCTCATTTGGCTGAAGGCCAAACCCAGGATTTTTGTTTCAGTTTGTGTTCGTATTGCTGTGATCGATGCTGTGTATGCGAAGCTGTATTATTTTATATGTTTCAATGTTAATTAAATATTACTGATGGGGAAATGAGTTTCATAGTGAATTATTTCAGAGATTAGACAGCTGCTAAGCGTCCGTTAGATGCGAAAAAGCCCCTTTGATTCTACAGTAAGCAAAGCACAAGGGCACAGTGTAGAGATGGTAAAAATTACTGATTTTCATTAATGGTGTTAAATTAAAATGTTAAATTTAACAATTAAATTTAACACTTTGCCATACAATGCCAAATTTTTCTCTAATCCTCAATGCATTCTAAAAATCATCGGCAGGAAGGGCCTTCAAAAACCCGCGGTGATTCACGTTGAATCTCTTTAATCGACTCAAACCGATGTCCCGGGACTGGTCTTTTGAGTTTAGGGAATAGCCAGAAGTCGTACGGTGGGAATACGGTGGTTGTGGAACGATATGGGTTTATTTTTGGCGAAACAGTCACGAAGAATCAATGCAGTGTGGGGTTCGCATTCAGTGTTTTTGGTACCAAACGAGATTTGACGCGTTTGAGGCCCGAAATGGAATTGACCGATCCTTTTGAAATTCAACATTATCAGCAAGGTCTCTAATTGTAAATCGACGGTTTGTAAGCACCAAATATTTAATTTTTTTGGACGTGAACTTTGTCGGTTGAAGTTGATGGTCTACCAAAGGGCTCTTCGTCTTCAACGCGTTCTCTGCCTTCTTTGAACTGTTTATACCACTTCTAAACATTTCTTTCCGATATAGGAATGCTCACCAAATGCCTTCTGCAACATTCTATACGTTTCCACAAACAAAATTTAACACAAGTTCTTTGCTCAATCAATTGAGACATTTCAAAAATCGCCGGAATCAATTTTAGCGTCTCACAAAACCAAACGTAACTCAAACACTAATGAATATTTTGACGTCACATTTCACACAGATGTCAAGGACAATGCCAGCAACCTAAAAAGAAAAAAAAAAAAAAAAAAAAATTGAAATTCCATAAGCCCTGGTAATTTTAAATTGAAAATTGGTCTTACTTTTTGGACACAGTAGTATATATGAATTTTCATCGGAGACATCTATAAAATATATTTTCAGTCAAAAGTAATCCAGTTTTGCATAATATTATAAAGAAGATTATTTACTTGGTTTCAATAATCGACAAAACACGTTGAAATAAATAATACTAAAAAGAATTTAATAAAATCAATGGAAGTAAAAATTCAAGAAAAAAATATGTTTATATAATATAATGTATTATTATGTCATCAACCTATCATATCTTTAAGCAATTAAAGCAGTCTCATTAGTAAAATATTCACAATATGCATCTATTATTTAATCATATAAAAGTAATTAAAATAATAAAACACAATAAAAGTCCAAACAATAAATGGTAACTATCAAGCAACAGAAATATTCAATAAGAATGTTTTAAATTTTAAAAATGCTAAACTTATGTGGTGTTAAAAAATAACGCGGTCTCCAATGTAACTTTGGACGATACGCTAAATAACCTTACCCTGACAAATATTTGAATTTTTTAATAACCATTAAAATCAACTGCTATTATCAAGCCCTTGCTATCCAAAGAGCTGAATCGACTGGCGTTAAACTAAACCTAGAAGTAAGGCTTTATTAAATAAATGCTGAAATTAATTTTTTAAAACCTTTTACTATTCAGTTCAATCGTCTGGTGTTGAACTCCACCTAGTGTCGAGACTGTGAAGTACAGTTAAATAACTACTGAAATTATCCGTTATGGAAACCGTCCCTATTCAAAGAGTTACAGTCTACTCCTAACGCCATCTATCGCCGACTCGAGTACTTCTGTTAAAAACAACCGTTATTTGCCCGTTTGTCAGTTAGTGACTGCTAATTCTCGTCAATCTACTTGAATTAATAGTGTTAACATTTGCACAGGCCTAGCGCATAGAATAGCAAACACAAGAGGGGAAACAAAATAAGGTTTAAAATTAAGTATACACTTTTGTTAGATTAAGAACAATGCATTTTATGCAACTAAATTAATTTTTTTTAATTTGATCAATTTGAAACATTAAATTGATTCCAACAGTTTTTTTGCTGTGTTTTATTAAACGCACAATAAATATTTGGAATTTTTTTTCGAATAAAAATAAAACTCGGAGAAAGTCATTTAGAAAGCTTCAAAAGAATATTTCGATCAAAAAATTAGTTTGAATGTTAATTTCAATAAATATGTAAATAGAAAGGAATTGCATAAGGAATTACACCTGTCTTAAAATTTATTTTCAAGTAAATTATCTGAAATCAAAAAATTTACTTGAGGTTCTTATTCATATTTACAAAATGAATTGACCATTTTGTTTCAGAATGTGAGTACATCATCTAAAATATTGCTAATTCTTACTGAAAGTGACAGTAACTCAACTTTGAAGTTAAAAATATTTTGTACGTTCAAATAATGTTTCTAGAACGGCTAGTAAATTTCTCAGTGATAAATGATAACTGTAGTTACTGCTGACAAATTTACGATATCACATACAATACTCTAAATCACTAAGATACAAATATGAGATAAAAATACTAAAGACTCTAAGATACTAAATCACTAAAATAATTTAGATATCTTAAATCTCTAGATTTCTAAATTTGTCAGTATAGCCCTTGCTGGCTATAGATGATTAATTGATGATATAAAATGATTAATTTTCATCAATGATGTTAAATTTAACAGTTAATTTTAACGTTAAATTTAAGACTCCTTAATTATTTAATGTGTAGTTAAGTTATATACATGAATGTTATACAATCAATCGCATTAATTTTAATTTTTAACATAAAAATGTATTAATCGAGACCTAATAAGGAAAATAGTACAACATTTGTGTTACAATTTTTGTGTCCGATTAATTTTAATTATATAACTATTAATTTTAATTACATAATTTTGTTATCTGTAGAATATTATATTTTCTAATTCAATATATTAAATATGCAATTAATAATAATAAATATATTGCAATAATATAATATGCAATTTTTAAATGTTATTATAATTTCAAAATTTATTTACATCATCTTTATTTACTATATTTCTTAAATATAAAAAGTTATATAAATACATAAAATATCTCTTTTTTACTTTATCTTCCTTATTGTTCATTTAAATAAGGTAGATTTCTACGGGTCGCTGATTATTTTTTTTTTTCTGAGATGGTTTTGGTTGGACAAATAAATTTGGGAATCTAATGTATTTCAATATGAAAGAATTATGACTTCAATGACTTTATGACTAAAAAAATTAAAGTTGCAGAAATTCGTTTTTAAATGTATAAAAATTGGATTTACTGTTATAAATTAAAAAGGAGTTAAAACAACATTTTATAAATAAGCGCAGATTCGAAGTCAAATAATAAATTAAAAACACTTTTATATTTAAAATATTCAATTTAATCAGTTCAAAGAATATTTTATTTAATATTTAAAGTATAAAAAGTTTTTTTAAAATCGTTAAAGAAATTTATACTTAAATTTTAAACTAAGAATGATACGTTATGTAGAATTATAATGCAATTCTTACCATAAAACCTCGAACGCAGAGCTATAAAAAGCGCTTAGATAAAAAATTCAATTTTTTTACTGACACTGTGAGTCAAATAATTGGTTTTGGTTTTATCGATACAAAAAGAAGATAAAAGTATTCTGAAAGTTTTTTAGAAAGCCAAAATCGATACTACGATCGAGCATATATTACGAAACTGAGAATTCATAAAAGAAAACTCCATTTTATTGTATTTTTTTAAATTATTAACATTAGCACTCTTCTTTCGATTCTAATAAGGATTTTATTTTTGAATTTGATCTTAAAAATGAAACTGAAATAATATGAAAATTTCAAGTCTGATGAATTAAACGCAATGGATTTATAAAAAACAAATCAAATAAATTTTCCATTAAATTAATTATTATTTTTTTATATTCAGCGAATAATTATTAATATTTAAAATCTCTTTTTAATTAATTTAAAAGACAGTACAGAATTTCCACTGTAAAGTATCTTTACATAGTTCCATAGGTTTTACTTTTCATTGATTTGAAGTGTTGCTGGTTAGATGCATTTTGTAGTTTGTAGGTTGGGCAACCAGATTGTAACAGGGTGTGTTTGAGTTGAGATACTTCAGGCACAGATTGGAGAAATCACAGCTTTATTGATACACGCACAAACACACACATACATGCAATTAGTATAGAATACAATGATTTAATACATTTAAAGACATATTATTATAGATTCACGTGGAAGGTTTCTCTTTAAGCTGAAACTCGATATTCTGCTACGCACAGGATGCATGAAATATACTTCCTCTCCTGGGTGAGAGTCTTTGTGCCAACTAATACGCATGTTGCACTAACTGAAGCATGGATGAGAGACTGTAAAACTAAAAGTTTTGCAGAGAGGGCGTAGGTTGAACTGTACTTTTCCTTTCGGGTGAGAGTTTAAGAGGCCTACTGACCATTTTTTCTGAACGCCACAGAGTTCTTCTGGACAGTGCAGGAGGAAGAGGCATGGTTATAATTTTAATCAAAAAATATGTTTAGTTTAAATTACTTTGTAGTCTTTTTTTAAAAGTTATTCTTTGTAAACTGTTTTCGTATTGTTTACAACTGATTTCATTAAAATAATCTGACACATTCTAAAATAAATATTATTCAGTTTTAAATACTGGTAATTCATTTTGAAAACAAGCATAAACACAAAAATTATAACCTAATAATTATATTATGACTTATTTTAGTCATATTATCGTAATAATGTTAGTTCAACAAATAGAACAACTTTTTTGAATCTTCAAAATATTTTAATCTTTTTTGCAATATCCTATCATAGGTATGTTATTTTTTTTATTTGAATATACTAGATTAAAAAGTTTGAATTTTTTAAAACATTATAAAGTAATGTTATTTTGATGTTTTGTTTTTTAAAAACCTCGCATGAAACATAAATAAAAAAATTTAAATTAAAAAAATTGAATAATGAGTATTGTTTGTATTTTAACCTCTCAAGTTAAAAACAAAGAAAAACTTTTACTAATTTTAAGGAAATCTATAATGAGTAATTTTGTTTCTATTTTAATAAAAAGTTAAAATCATGTCTACAGTTAAAAAAAAAAATTAAATTTGAAATAGCAGAAAAGACATAATTCTAAATTTAAATTCAATTCTAACATTTAAGCCAAAATAAGTATGGTAAATATGCATATGATTTTTCAATGCTATTTTTTGCCATAATTTTTTAAAAGATCATAAAAAAAAAAAAAAAAAAAAAAATGAAAAACCATTATGAGGTTAGCCAAAGGATTTCTCAAAAAGAGGATTCTAAATCCCAACTTTTGGCTGCTTTTCATCCTTTAAATTTAACCACGCGAATGTTTTAATTAATTATTTCCTTTTTAATCTTCTACCAGACGCCATTTATATATCCATGTCATTTCCCTGAAAAGAATAAAATTCCTTTCGGTTCGTAATGGAGAGGCAGCCATTTTCCATTCAGAATTTGACAGATGCATAAAATGGTATTTTAATTTTAACTCGAGGATGATTAAAAAGCATTTTGCACTTGAGTGTTAAATGTGCATGAAATTAAAGTTTTTAAAAATTAAATTGAGTAGATTTTTGAAAACCGAAATGAAATGGAAAATTTATTTTTTTAAGGAAACTATTAAAATATTCTAAATCCCAACTTTTTCTGCTTTTATATTTCTTATAGAGCTAACTGAAGCATTTATTATAACTGAAGCTTTTATCAATTCCGATATTTATTTAAAATTTATTTATTTAGAAATTGAATTGAATAAATTTTTAAAAACCGAATGATATGGAAAATTTAAGGAAAACCATTAAAATTTTCCACAGTTCATATATATATATATATCAATAAAGGTAAGTAAAAAGGGTATTTATCATTACCGGATGTTTATTTCAAAAAAAATTACTTTAGTCTTATTTAAATTTTTATTTTAAATTAAAATAGTATTTTTCTTTGTTAATCATTTTTGGAAGATAATATTGGCACTCTTATGTACTATAATAATATTCTAAATACTTAAACATGTACAAAGCACAGGTGCTAAGTAATTTTTTTTTTTTTTTTTTATAAATTATGAATCAAAATTGTTTCATAAAAACACCGACTTAGAATTTTTTTTGATTTCGTTTTGAAATGTCAAGTGTAATATGAAATAAAAAATGTGAAAAATTAGGGAATTTTTAAAAATAAATTAAAATAAATATAATTTCAATGTGAAGTAAGGTAATCTTTTTAAAAAAGGAAAATATTATTGAAGAGTACATTTCTGAATGTAATACTAATATAACATTTAATTTATTCATAATAATTTAAATTAAAATTGTTTTAGTAATAAACGTTTTATAAACAAAATTATGTTAGTTTTATTGCTTGATTTCACACGAGGAAACGTTTACAAAGTCATTAAAATTATAATTTGAGGAATTTTTAAAATATCTATTTTGGTTTTTATTGAAATATTAGAAATGTATTTTTTCCCAAGAGAAGGAAGTATAACTTGTTACTTCTTGTTATTATTTCTTGTTATCTTGTTATTCTTGCTCCTTTCGAACAAATAAAATATCACCTGCTGTACAAAAAAAGTTCATGTTACTTATTCAATAACTTTTAAGGGGGCCCGAGGGCTTGAAGATGACAGCGCTCTGGCTCTGGAGTAACAGGTATCGCAACGTTCGATCATGGCGGTGCCCATGGATGTTTGTAATGGTTCCGAACCACTTAATCCGTAGGTCCCGGTCTCCTATGACTGTAAGAGGTCACAGAGCCAAAGTCAGACTTCTACCATACGGGTGCTCCATCACAATAGAAGCTGCTTCCTTCCCCTTCAAAATGATATCATGGGGCTCGTAGGCTAGGCCAAAGTGGATGTTAAAAACATAACTTTTAAAGAGAGAAAGAGACAGAGATAAAAACCTAAAGTTCCGCATTGGCTGTAGCGAAGAAACATAATGTTATGAAACATATATTCATATATAGGACAAAAAAACTACAGATGCTAAAGAAAATATAAAATTATGAGGTGAAAATCAAGTCATCCTGGAAAGCTGCTAAAACTCATAAGGAATGAATTAGTGCTAATATCCTGAAGACAGCTTTTTTCAAGGAAAATTTACCCTTAAAACCATTTAATGCACAATTTTCTTCTGGATATATAATTACAGTCAAGTTAAAACATATCCAGCGGTATATTCGATAACATGGAAGAAACAGACTTTTCTCTGAACTGAAGGGGCAAGGAATGAAACTGATGCATTGCATTTCGATAATGCATCCTGTTTATGTACATGAGCAAAATCAATACTGTAAAATACCCTCATTTTTTTTTAATTTTTGAAAAAAACAAACATATAAATCAAAATATATTATTTCACACTTCGTATTTAGAGATTTTAACCCCTTGTAAACTCTTCAGCCTATATTAGAATTATAACACCTTCAAGAAGAGGGGCCACTTTCAGGTTCATAGAACTCTTTAATTTTTAAATAATACTATGCAAACATATATATATATATATATATATATATATATATATATATGGAAGATAGATAGATACAAGATGCAATTCTGGATTATTATACAAAGAAATAAAGATTAAAAATAAAATTTGATCACAAGTGCACGATTAAATCACAAGTACAGTTCCCTCCAAGGTCGAGAATTCTTCAGAATTCTCGAGTCTATGTAGAACCTAATTGCATAGTTTGAGGCAGATCTTAATTATCACATGGCGTGATGCACGAAACCACAAGGTATTCACTTTGAAAAACAGGAGGAAACTCCGGCTTATTCAGTCACTTCAGAGAAAAAAAGAAAAACAACACTTCTGGTCGTCTCATTGCAGAACTCTTCCTTCTCTCTTTATCCAAAACCTCCTTTTAAGACAATCCGTCAAGAGGGAGTCAGCTTCCCTCACTTCTCATTGGAGTAGACATTTCTCAACTCGTGATCTATCACGATGGAACAATAGTTGTTTCATATTCAATCTGTAGTTGTTTCGACCTGTGAAGATAGCACAGACATTCGCTAATTTCCTGAGTCTCATTATACATAATACCGAATATCTGCTGTCACATTTGAATGACAGTTTGTTTTCATTAGTACAAAACACTAATTGCATGTAATATGACTATCCACAATACTGCTTGTTTACTGTCGAATTTGAGTGATATGATGTTATTATAAACTTGGCAATTAACATACATTCCTTTCTCCTGGGAATGATACCCCGCAATTTTTCTCGTGAGGAAAAAAATGTTACACCCTATCGACCAAAATACATGATTAATATTTTCTAAACTGTTAATACGTCGATTAAACGAATGTAAATGAAAAAAAAAAAAAGTTTTACATTCAGATAAGTTTATTTTACATGTAACCTTAATTTAAAATACATATTCTGCTTAATATTTATTATATGTGCAAGATCAGAAAATATAAGTAAACAAATAAAATGCTGAATTTATTAAGAAAACAAAATATTGTGGGATTTTTAAAAGAAAAATAATAATTAATAAAAACAATAATAAATAAAAAATTGCTATAAGCTTTGGATATTTTCATCAGTTTAAGAAAGTAATTTAGCATTTCGTTTACTTCTATCTGTTTCCAAAAAGTCATTACACAAAAAATATTACCATAAAAACCACCACTTAAGTGAAATCGCAGCCTACATGGTTTTATATGACATAACACGAAGGAATTTTTTGAAAGCTACTTTTTGCTTAAGATTTAACTATCATAATAACCAGTTTGGTAAATAATGAAGGGAAGTTAAAAAAAATTAAAAGAGAATACTGGAATGAAATGATATTTAAAAAATGGTTTTTCTGCTTCTTTGGTTATTTTTATTGTTCACGAATTTTAAGTGTGTTCCTTCATAAATATATTCTAAACTCATGAAAATTGCAACACAAGGTTTGCGAAAGAGCTGAAATGTTCAGGAAATGAAAAAGCGCTTGATATGCAAATGATTAAATTTCAAATCCGAACTGCGCATGCGTATGCTGAGCAGCATCCTCTGAACGGCTGATGGATCCGAATAAAAAAAGGCGTGTATGGTTATCGGTGGTTAAGTGGTCAACGTTAACTCAATCGTTATTTATGCCTCTTCGACGCGAGATATTGCTTACAGAGTTTGAATGGGGGAGAATCCTTTAGCTGGATTGTTTTATCGTGCAGTAGCCGCTCGTGTGCATTCAGTGTGATGCGTCTTTAGCAGTGGACGGACAACTCGGAAATCTGGTGGACCCCGAAATGTGACGTCAGCTCGCGATGATAGACACCTGGTGCATGGCGCTGACGGACCGCACAGCTTCCTCTAGACAATTGGCAGCAAGTGGTCAATAGCTACAGGTGTTTCATTGTGTGCTTCATCAATTTAGACGTCTGCTGCAGCGTGGACTTAGGATCCCTCTCACGCTAAACCTTCTCCGCCTTATGGGCCGCTCAGCATAGAGACAGGCGTGCTGATTGGCAGCATGTCGTGTTTCCTGACGAATCCGCTTTAATTTGTGGTACCATGATGCATTCGTGTAACGCGCTTTGCCGGTGAACGCCACCTTCCGGGTGCATTATCAAACGCCACAGTGGACGAACACCCGGAGTTATGGTCTGGGATACCATAGCATATCATGGAAAAAGTGGGCAATCTGAACCGCAACCGGTACATCAGTGAAGTTCTACAAAAGCTGTTCCTTTCAAAGCTTGAACTGTATTTTTAACAGGAAATGCCCGTCCTCATTTAGGACTGTTCAAGATACAGCTTCTTCCTTGGCCTGCATATTCCCTGGATATGTCGCCGATTGAACATGTGTGGAATTTCGTTGGTCGGCGTCTCGCTCGTGATTTAAAAATTGAAAGGCATACAAAAATGGAATGCTCTTCCTCAGGCAGACATTCAAAATTTGTTTGAACTCCATGCCATTTTATGCGGATCTCTTGTTATTGTTTGTGTGCTTTGAACATTTAATCATTTATTTTTACCACTACCACTCAACTGTGTATTAAATTTCATTCAATTATGACGATTCCTTCAAGGTGTTGCAATCTGCACAAACATGAGTTTATCTAATAATGGTTGGTGTTTGGATTCCTGGATATTCCTAGTGCCGAGGGGGTCTCCACTTAGAACAAGGTGTAAACAGTTGACTATTAGGTAAATTGCTTTGATTAATAGAAATGATTAAGACATGAATAAATACTAATTAAAATATTCCGTGGTCTTTTAATATTAATATTAAGATCATAGATTTTAATTTTCTGGATTGCGGAGTTCTCGTGGTTACCAATAGAATTAAATTCTGGGAAACGTAAGGGAGTCTTTAAGTGGAAGAATATTAATGACTTACTGCTTTTCCGAATTTCTCATATAACATTTAGCTGCGGTGATTTGTCTGAGTGTAATATTTTGAAGAGCTATGACCTAAGTTAGACTTAGCCGCATAACACCAGACTGGACATGAGTTGGTAATTATAGGTCGTAGAATAGCTATATACAAAATAATGTTATTGTTCCTGCTCATGCTAGAGTGTCTGTTGATAATAGGAAAGCGAATTTATTTATAGTATAGAGCCCAATGGGCAATTCTAGTTGATATGAATCCTGGCAATGGCATGGATGTTTGAGTGGTTCGGAATCCACGTTAAACTGTAGATTCCGTCTAATTAAAAGTTTCAGTAAAGGCGTAGGGCAACAAATCAAATTTTTTTCCATGTGAGGTGCTGGTATAATAAATACCTAAATATTTTGGAATTTTTCAAGAATTTATTATCTAACATAAAAAGAAAACATTTAAAAACTCAGATGAACAATGGAACAAAAGAAAATACGCACGAGATCTGATTCATTAAATAGTATCAAGTCTAACCATCATTTCTTACCTATCAATAGAAAAGAAGATGTATTAATTTCAAAATTTTGCATCAAAATCTATCCTTCTAAAAGCTAGACTCAATAGATTTGGACTAAAATCTTCTCCACTATTCTCAAGTTACAATAAACTTGAAATAGAGGAACATATTTTATTTTAATGGACTAAATATGACAAAGAGAAAAGCTAAAGCAGGCTTTTGGATACAAAGTCTTATCCTATTCTTGGTTATTTGATATGAGCGATGAACCTTATTAAAAAACTATATCAATAATTAATTTACTATGAAAAATTACACAGTATTTTTTTTTTGTGTGTGTGTATGTGTTAACTTTTTGTAGTGTTTAATGACAGAAGTTCTGCACAATACCACATTCCGGTGCTTCTTGTTTAATACCTTTGGAAGCAGTCAAGCACTACTGATTATTTGAGGATCTTATTTATTTATATTAATTTTTTAATATCTTTTCCTATTTATTTTTTATATTTTTATTTATATATTTTTTACACAATACCACATTTCGGAGCTTCTTCTTTAACAAACAGTACTACAACTACTGATTATCTGAGGATCTTTTTTATTTGTATAATCTTTTCTTAATTTTTTTTCCTGATTTCTTCTTAAGAGCAATTGGATAAATTGAGATAAAGCAACTAAGCGCGAGCATAAATCTCAAAGTCAAGTCAAGCCAAGGAATTATAGCATCGTTAATTTAAATATTTTTTTTTTTTTATTTTTTATCGACAGAGAAGAGGATTGCTTCAGTTTTATCAACATTTAATGTGATTTTCCACTTGCTAAATCAGTTATTAAGAACTTTAAGATGATTTGTTAGAATGACAGCAAGATATTTGGTGTTATTATTCTTACAAAGGATAGCTGTATCATCTGCATAAATTACAGTCAGAACTTTGGGGTTAGTTGGCATATCGGAAAATAAAATAGAGAAATGAAGGGGGAAATTTGACTTCCCTGTGGTGTGCCTGCCAAAATATTTCGGAAAATCGAATGAGTTTCATCTACTTTAACAGAGAATTTTCTATCGTGAAGGTAGGGACTAGATGAATTGAATAAGCGAAGGTTTGGTTTGTCGCTCTACGGTCATCTTGTGCCCACTTTAAGCTAAACAGACCGGGACCTACAGTTTAGAGTGGATTCCGAACCACTACACACATCCATGGTACCGCCGGGATTTGAACGCGGAAACCTGTGGTAACGAGGGCCAGAGCGTTAGCCACTCGGCCATTCAGGCCCTGAATAAGCGAAGGAGGATAATTAAAAATAATTACTTTATAAAGTAGTTCTACTTTATCTACTTAGTAGTAGAAAAAGTAATTTTATAATAGAAGTCTTATAATATTGGCTTTGTGATTTTAAGATAGGGTTGCCAGCCCTACAACCAACGATCTACAATTATATTAGACAGGGATCTACGGCTTAAACTGGATTCCGAACCACTACAAACATCCATGGCCCCGTCGGGACTTGAACTCTGTTACATCGAGCGCCAAAGCGCTATTCACTGACCATCAGGCCTAAAAAATAAAACGTATTTCAGTAAACGGATCAATTGTAAAAAAATATATGAACAACAGGTATGTGTAACTGAATTTCTTTGTTAATACCAATTCTGTTTAGAATATTATAAAATGTAGACAGAATAAAGAATCAATAATTGGATTTAATGGATTAATTTTGAATAGTTTTAAATTCCATGAAAATTTAAAATGCGTATTTTTACGTGACCGCCCTAATTTCAGTGTGGTAATGAGCAATATCAACTTTATCTGTGTTCCAATACTATTTAAGTGATAATTTTGAATTATATAAAGATTTGATGTACGAAATATAGTTTTATAGAACTAACTATAGTATTATATAAAAATAAAACAATAAAAAATAAATAAATCAGAATAAATAAATATTAAATATATAAGAATAAATAAAATATTTATTTAATTTATGAAGATTCTACTTTTAATATAGGCATTGTTTTTATTTATTTGAATTAAAAAATAAAAATGACAGATAAAAACTATTATTAGTTTCTTAAGTTATTTATTAATTTCTTCTGTATTTTTGAATTTCTTTATAGAAATTTAAAAAAAGCAGCATAATATTTTATAAAAATGAACTACAATAAAATAAAATGTTTTTAGCTTAACGATTCAATTTAAAAAGTATGTAAGCGAAAGTCATACTTTTTTAAAATATATATATTAAATGAAAGCCAATTACGCGTGACAACCCTATTGTGAGTGTGACAACGAATAACATGTACGCAATTAACAACTTTATCTGTATTGCAGTGCTATCTAAGTGATAATTTGGAATTTGAATGTAAAAAAAAAAAAATATATAGTTTTATAGTATTAACTATAGTTTTATATAAAAATATGATTTTAGTAAAACTAACAAAAAATCATTCCACCTGCTCTAATGTTCATTAATTTCTATTGATGTTTATATTTGGAAATCAAAATGTCTTTTTGACTTACTTTTTAAAACAATTAAGTAAAATATTTAAATGCTTCATATAACGAGAGGCTTATACGATTCACAGCATTACTACATTTTCCTACAGGTTAATTTCAATCTGTGTTCATTAAAATACAAATATTGTGATTGAAATGAATCACCATATTTAATGAATCAGTATAAATCAGCATATTATAGTAGCTAATATATCTCTCTATTGCTCTAGGGAAAGTCGGAGATTATCTATCTTTACTCCTGAAAAATGTTTTTATCCTAGTTGAATTTATTACTACCAAATGTGCATCTTTTATTTACTGTTTAAATAAAAAAATAAATAAATGAAAAATCTTCATTCAAAAAATTTTCATAATGATTGAGGTTCATAGCATGAAAAACGTATACAACGTAGTCTCTGCCTATACTAGACCTATAACGGCTTCAAGAAAGAGCCATTTTCAGGATCAGGGGAACACTTTAATTTTTATTTTCGAGCATTATATATACACTCAAGAGCCAAAACATTATGACCACCCCTACATTTTGTAATGAACTCGCCTGGATGACGTGGAAGGCACGTGATCAGGTGGAAGTGATATTTAACTGCTGCTGGAGAGTCTGAAGAATCATTCTTTCACTTACTTCTGTGTGATGGGAAAGGCTGCGGATCTAAGCCACTTTGATGATAGCGGGCAGATTTAATGGCTCGAAGGCTCGGTACAAGTATTTTCGAAATGCATGACTCGTGGGTTGTTCGCGATCTACAGTTGTTTGTATATGCAAAGTGGATGAATGACGGTGAAACCAGCAGTAGACGATATGGTGTTGGACGTCCGCACGCTATCAAAGAAAAAGGTCGTCGGAGACTGTTTCGCATGGTGAAGCAAAAACCGGAGCCAGAAGTAGCTCAGCTGACAGCCCAATACAATGCAGGGCCAAGTAGAATAGTATCGGAGCACACTGTTCAGCGCACACTGTTGAATATGGGGCTACGCAGCAAACGTCCCACTCGTGTGCCTTTGCTGACCAAGCGTCATCGCCAACTGCGCCTGCGCTGGGCCCAGGAACATCGTGACTGGTCCATGGATCAGTGGGAGAGTTGCCTGGTCAGATGAATCACGGTTTGTCATTCATTACGCCGATGGCCGTGTCAGATTACGCCGTCTTCCAGGCGAACAGTTGTTCCCTCAATGTACAGTAGGTCATACACAGGGCGGTGGGGAAGTATTATGCTTTGGGGGCGTTCTCTTGGGCGTCTCCTGGGACCCGTGGTTGTAGTAGAGCAGACCATGAATGCTACAGGGTATCTGAACATCATTGCGGACCAGTTGCACCCCTTACATGGCCTCTGTTTTCCAGCTGGAAATGGAATGTTCCAACAGGACAACGCCCCTTGTCACAAGACTAAAATTGTGTTGAAGTGGTTCCAGGAACATGATGCTGAATTCCAGTTAATGTCCTGGCCGCCTAACTCACTGGATCCCAATCCGAGAGAACACATTTGGGATGTCCTGGGACGGCAGCTCAGAGTTCAAAGACCACCAATTCGCAATATCTCGGATTTGCGTGACCGTTGCTTAAAATCGCGTACAATCTGTCTCCGGCCATCTACCAAGGACTTGTGGCATCCATGCCAAGGCGGGTTGAAGCTGTGTTGCGCGCCAAAGGTGGGCCAACTCGTTATTGACAGGTGTCATAATGTTTTGGCTCTTGAGTGTATCTATCTATCTATATATATATAATATCTCTCTCGCATGTAAATACAGAACTCTATTTACAAAGATACAAATTAAAGATATCAATTTGATTCACAAGTGCAGTTCACTGCTGCGATTTTCAGAGTTTTCGAGTCTACGACACAATGCACACCGGTCTGCGGCAGACCTTAATTATCACACAGCATGATACCTCCTGGAACAGGAGCCTGTCCAATCACTTCACAGAGAAAAAAGAGAAAAGACTTCTTGTCGAAGCGTCGCAGAACACTCTTCCTTCTCGCCTCTTTTTAAGCCCAATGAGGAGAAGTCAGCTTTCCTCACTTCTCACTGGAGTGGACACTTCCTCAGCCCATGGTCTATCATCATTCATAATGCAGCTACTCATGTTGTTGTCCATATTCCATCTGTAATTGTTTCGATCTGGGAAGATTGCACAGATAATCATTAATGTCAGGAAGTCACATTATCCATGACACTGATTATCTGCTGTCAGATTTGAGTGACAAGTTGTTTTCATTAGTACAAAACACTGATCGCATGTCATATAAATATCCCTGCTTTTTTGGGGTCATATTTGAGTGATAAGATCAAGCTTGCAATCGCCCTGCCCGAAGACACACGAGACAGATTTTGGGGTCGCAACCCCATATTTCGGACGCCGTGCATGAGTGTTGTACTTCTCACCCCCACCATAGGGTCTGATAGAGCCGACTTTATTAAAAATAAATCAAAAAGATTACAAAAAGTTTAACAATTCTGGATTAAATAAAAACATATAGGTGCACAAAAAATAAGTATAGAGGAAAGAATATTTACAAATAAGAATGCAGGTAATCAAAGTTCATCTTTTCAGTGAAAATAGTTCTTTTGCAGCACATTAGTCCATAGGAAGTTAGTCCAATAAAGAAAATGTCTATTTGGTACTCTCAGATGCAGCTGAAAAGATATTTGAGTGATAAGTTGATATTATACACTTATTAAAGAATATACATTCCTTTTAGAACAGAAATGCTATATTTCTTGTCGTGAGAAAAATTACCACAGATTGATTTTTGATTTGTCTTACCTGGGAAAATCTTCAATGGTGCATATAAGTAGGTTAACACATAGATAGGGTTTTCTTTGCTCAATTCTTTATTATTACAATAAGATTTTGAATTTTTTAAAAAACTACATTAGAAAAAAAATGCAACAACTGATCAGCAACTCGCAACGTCATTTGAAAAGTTCAGTTACAATGATTGTTCTATGTAATTTAATTTTTCTTTAAGTATAAATGCATTAAGGATTCATATCTTTTTACAAAATACATTGTAAACAAATCTGTTGTCACTCTACGGTCATTTTTTTGCGCACTTTGGGCTAATTAGACAGAGACGTATAGTTTAACTGGATTCCAAAGCACTAATAAACATCCGCCAGGATTGGAGCCTGAAGCCTCTAGTACCACCGGTCAGAGCTATAGCCAATTGGCTATTCGGTCACCAGTACATTAAGACACCTTTTGATCAAAAGCAGTATATACAAATTTTTAAAAAAACCAAAGACATTTTAATTGCCAACATTTAAAAACACATATAAATTGAAATAATAAAATAATTAATATCTAAATTATTATTTAATTAATTGAATTAATAAAAAAAATTATAAATAAAATATATTATGTCTCTCTATCTGTTTATCAATATCTATCTATCTATCTAATATATATATATATATATCTATCTATATATCCTAGCTATCTATCTTTCTATCTATCTATCTTTCTATCTATCTACCTTTCTATATATATCTATATAAATAAAATATATGAATCATTTTTGTGTCTTTCCATAAATCTGTTTAAAATTTAATTAATATATATTTATTTTTAAACTATTTTTAAAATCTATCTCTGTATCTATCTATCTATCTGAGAATTCACTATTTCTGAAATAATCGAACTTCTAAAATTTAATTGCATTTGCTTTAAAAAGACTATGAAATTCCACTTTCTTAAATCTAATAGACTAAAAATTTAATTTTACGAGGCACGCAGGCATTGCTGCAAAACGTCTTTACGGTAATGTTTTCTTTGGATCCATTCCATAAGATATCCTCCTGGGATAAGAAAGTACAAAGAGCAATCCATTGTATAGTATTATGCTAACCACACCCAACATAACTAATAAATTAGAGAATAGAGAATAAGACGAATCGTGACAGAAGTTAAGCAAGTTAATTTCAACAGAAACACTAAAAGGCAGCATTAAAAACATTGTTCTAATCCCCGTTTCATATAACATTTATGCAAATATTCTAGAAATAAAATTCAACCAGTATTTCATTACCACGTAATTGTTTAAAGACCATCTGATCAATTTATTTATTTTTAGTAGGTACTTATCTGAAAGAAGTGATAAGTGATTATGTTTTCCTTTATCCTTGATAAAATATTTTAAATTATAAACCATTAAAAGCATATAATGAAAATTTGTTCCTTTTAAAAATTATTTTGAAATTATAATCAAATTTAGATATTTTAAAATGTAATGAAAATAAGTTAAAAATCATAAAGTTATGAATAAAATTTTAAATATTAAATTACAAAATCTGCTTAGTTGAGAAAAATATGTGTATTTTGTTTGTTTTACAGTTTCATTATTTTCAGTTTACTTCACTATTAGAAATTCTAGCGGTGGCATGGATGTTTGCTAGTGGTCTGGAATTCACGCTAAACTATAGGTGCCTGTCTAATTAGTCCAAATCGTGCAAAAAATGATTTTGGAGCTACAAACCAAACTAAATCACTATGAGATAGTCTTGAAACTTACCTATTATTTAATTAATTAATTATCTAATAAATTATCATTTGATTAATTAATTAATGAAAAGCACGATTAACAATTATCTTACCGGTTAAGATGTTCAATAAATGATAGGCAGGCTTATATTTTCATTGGCTTCAGGTTCGAATCCTCATAGTGGCATGTATGTTTGTTAGTGGTTCGGAATTCCCGTGAAACTGTAGGTCTTGGTCTAATTAGCCCAAAGTGTTAAAAAAAAATGATCGTAGAGCGACAAACCAAATCAAATCACTATTAGAAAATCTTGAAATTTACCTATCATTTAAATAATTAGTCATCTAATTAATTTTCAATTAATTAATGATTCGGAATCCACGTTAAACTATGTCCCGGTCTAATTAGCCCAAAGTGTGCAGAAAATGACCGTACAGCGGCAAACCAAATCAAATCTTCATTGACATAACAGCCACATGCGGCGCAAAGCCGTCTGTCTACTAGCAGATTCCAGAACACGAGATGTTTCCTTTTCATGAGATATGGATGTCAGCTCTATAATCATATAAGACCGGGACCTACGGTTTAAAGTGAATTTCGAACCACTCTACACATCCATGGCACCGTCGGTACTCGAACCCGAAACTTATCCCACCGAGTGCCAGTACGCTAGTTACTCAACCATCAAGCCTAAGCGGTTTATAGCTATAGATAATTATATACCTAAGCTTCCATCCCTGAATCCTTGAAGATTATCATTTTGACTAGTCATTGATGTGCCCGACTCGTGGTACTAATATACCTAAGCTTCCATCCCTGAATCCTTGAAGATTATCATAACTTAGGACGACTAGTCATTGATGTGCCCGACTCGTGGTTCAATGGCAAAGTGCGCCGCTAGTGAGTATTCGGGCTAAGACTCAATCTGCTGGCATAATTGTTGTAGACACTGTTTCCATAATGAGGACAATCGATGGTATTTGTGATCTTTAGCATTTTGTCTCGTTAGTTAGATTACCTGGTGGGAGTTTCCCGGGTTTTCTTCCATACGATATGCAAATGCAGGTGCCCTTCTTTTCAGCGACTCGGAGCTAAATAAGACTTCTACCTACGAGTGCTCCATCACAAGGGAAGCTGCCCCCTTTCTCTCCGTCTATGAGCAGTCTACTCAGTGTCCGTCCCGCGCTGCCGAACACTGAGGATTGGTCAAGAACAGTCCCCGACGTTCGATTTATGTTCAGTCTCGGAAGACCTATGAAAAACACTTTTTATACATATTAACTGGCCAAACTTGAAAAATTGTTTCATAGTTAAAAAAAATACATGCAATGACATTTTCTATGCCCAAAATTAACCTAATCTATACAGAAAAGCCTATTATAAGTTTATGCATCGTAAAAAGACCACGAATCTATTCGATCTGTTCGATAAAATGAAAATATATGTCATTCTGGGCGGTTCCTACTATAAAAGTCAACAGACATCATTGATACAGCGGAATAGTTGTATAGAAATTTTATAACCTTTTTTTAAAGATAAATTATTTTTAAGCATAAATTCGCCTGCAAAAACCATTTGGTTATCAAAAAGTGTATAGCTAAATATAATTCATTCTTGATACCAACTAATCTAAACAATTTGATATATAATGGGTGTGTCTAGACAACTACACTCTATACAAAACGTATACGTCAACAATCAGCTTCATATAATAATATATTTATATGCAGACATATTTATACATTTCTGCAATTACTATTATCGTTCAAAAAGCTCTTTTGATATTAGGAACTTTGGAGATTGGAAAGAAAATTTGAAGTATTATTTTTCATTATAAATTCTTAAAGTCATTATTTACTGTGATTTAAAAAAAGAAATTTCATTTCCTCTGAAATCAAACATTTTTAAAATTTATTTAAAAAAGGACAATTTTCAGTAATAGTTCTTTTGTCTAGAACTAATATAATATTGTGTCTTTCTCCTACGGTATCTGCAGTCTGGTCGCCAAGCGGCTAGTGTTCTGGCAATTGGCCCCACCGGCTTCAGGTTCGAATCCTGGCGGTGGCATGGCCGAACCAGTTAGTGACTGGTTCATAATCCATGTTAAACTGTAAGTACCGGTCTAAATAGTCTAAAGTGTACACTAAAAATGACCGTAGAGGAACAAAATAAATCAAATCTTACAACTGTCTGTGTGAGAATTTTATCTAATTTCAGTCTAGAAGTTATATCAAATCTCTTACTTAATATTAAAATATTTTTATTAAAAATAGCAAATTAATTAATAAATGTACATCCTTTCCTAATTCAAATAAATAGTTCTAAGAACAAAATCGTGAACATTTGGGAAATAAATTGCCGTTTTGAAAGCCTCTTTGTATCAGAATAATAGCAGCAAAACATCAGAAGAAAAAAAAATCTAAAATTATTCGCATAAAATTGATTATTAAAAGATTTCAGCTAGCTTTTGATATTTTAATATCTATGGATGAAACTCAGTAATGTTATGTTTTCCAGAGAGATGGCCACCAAGAAAAAATGTGCTATTCTGGAAGTTTCAATGCTTCTTAATTGGTTATGTGACTTTTTATTGTAATATATTGGGAATTCAGAAATACTGAATAGGTTTTGAGGACATATAATACTACCTAATACATGAAAAATGGATGTAAATGTCAATTCTGCCTGTATTCTGCTTTAGATAGATATTATATATATACTTTTTTCCGTTATTATAAAATTAACAATTGAGATTTTTTTATTGAGATATTTTATGACATTTGCATTCATTTGAACAATTTTATTGCTGTCATTTGTTTCCCTTGTGTAATTTATAATAATAAAATAATAGGATTCCTACACACATATAATTTTTCATCTCTATGTATCAGATAGAATAGAATAAATACAAGCAGTATTTCAAATAAATAGAATAATTCCTTCGTTATTGTTACTATGTATGCAAAATTCCTATCTAAAAGTTAAAAAGTCTACGATTTCTCTGAAGACTGTTTATCGAGACAAAATTGTGCATGAATAGCTAACAAAATCCCTAAATCTCTCTAAAGGAAATTTCTAAATGTTGGAGAAAATTCTTAGGGATTTGAAACATACATAAATATACAAAAAACAGAAAGAAAGACCATATTCGGCGGACATTTTATTCTTTCTATTGTTATCTATTAAGTTTTTGAAAAAAAAAAAAAATAAATTCAAAACGGCGAATCGCTTGTATTTTCTAAAAAATTATGGTCTTTTAACTGTTTTTGATTTGAAAAATATAAATTGTTAGTTCTATGAAAGACTGGAATATTTATTCATTGAACTGTTTTTACATTTAAGACCTGTATTCCTTTGTTTTCTATCCTTCTTAGTCTTCTGTTTTTAACAAACTGAATGACTAATCTATTTTTAACAAAGCTGGATCAGTTAGCGCCGTAATAAAATATGATAATTTGAGCATCCCTTATAAAAATCTATGTCATCATCCTCGGCGCAACAAACCTATGGTGGGTCAAGGCTGTCAGCCTACAGCCGGATTTCGAGAAAGGAGATGTTTTGATTTTTACGGGTAGGGTTGTCAGCCCTACGCCGTGCGGTTATATTAGATAGGAACCTATGGTTTAAAGTGGATTCGAACCCTACAAACATCTATGGCACCTCCGGGACTCGAAGCCGAAACCTGTGGCATCGAGTGGCAGTCACTCGGCTGTCACGCTGAAAGAACATATGCAGTTTATTTAATTTTTGACGTTTTATTAAATAACAAAAATAAGCATACCAAAATATTGTTTCCGAATCTTTAAGAAACTATGATACAATACACTCAAAATTCAGCGTATTACATGGCTATCATTGACTTTATCAGCCGATCTTGACACATTGTTGAATGTGAATTAATATATTAATTAATAAATTAATTATAATTTTAACTTCGGACAGGATTGCTCTCCACAATTTACTCTCTTTTAGGATGGGTTAACCATAACGTTAATGGTAAGCTTAGTTTTTTGTGATCGAAACGATAAAATCATTTTTGGTAAATATGTTTAAAGATGAAGGGCCTGAATGGCTGAGTGGCTGGCGCTCAGTACCAAGGTTTCGGGTTCGAGTCCCGATCGGTGCCATGGATACATTGTAGTGGTTCGGAATCCACTTTTTAAACCGTAGGTCCCGGTCTAATAGGATCGTAGAGCGTTGCGGGGACATTGTTACCCGCCTCCGTGGCTTATCTTCAAGTTGCAAGCGCCCCCTGGGTAATGCAAAGTGAGTAAATCTGCGCGGCGCTTGCTTTAAGGCATCCAAGACCAAGCTGTCAAGTGCTTGCCAGCTGCATTAGAAAGAAAAAAAAAATGTTTAAAGATGAAGTAGATTTCTTTTTATTGAGATAATTTTAGTTTCTTTGCAGAGGCAATTCTTCATTATTTAAGTCTTTAATATCACTGTTATTTAAATAAATTTGTTTATCGCAACATCCGTTATTATTATTATTATTATTATTTGTCCAAATCAGCATCAGCGAACTTATTTATACTTGACAAAAATTCTGTCATATTGTTCAAAAAGTATGCATTCTAATCATGATATTATGTTAATATGCTTAAATTTTTTTATTTGCAGTAATAATTAATCAAATCTCATTAATTAATATTTGTGACATATCGAAATGTATTAATTTTGCAACTTCTTGAAGTCCCTTTTGTAATAGCGTTGCTATGTCTTGCTTATCACATGGCCACGATCCGGATTGTTGGATCTGTATTATCACACTGGAGCATTGGTGAAGGATCCGGGAGGATATAGCCATCTTGAAGAACTTTCAGGGCTTTTCCAAGTTGAAGGAATATCAATGCAAAACGCTTACATAAGTTAATACTATCTGCTTTGAATCTCTTCGTTGCCGGGGGGGGATATACACTGAAGTGACAAAGTCATGGGATACCTCTTAATATCGTGTCGGCCCTCCTTTCGCCCGGCGAAGTGCAGCAACTCGACGTGGCATGGACTCAAAAAGTCGTTGGAAGTCTTCTGCAGGAATATTGAGCCATGCTGTCTCGATAGACGTCCATAATTGAAAGCGTTGATGGTGCAGGATTTTGGGCACGAACAGACCTCTCGATGATGTCCCATAAATGCTCGATGGGATTCATGTCGGGCGGTCTAGGTGGCCAGATCATTCGTTGGAATTGTCCAGAATGTTCTTCAAACCAATCGCGAACAGTTGTGGCCCGGTGACATGGGGCATTGTCATCCATAAAAATCCCATCGTTTTTTGGGTACATGAAGTCCATGAATGGCTGCAAGTGATCTCCAAGTAGCTGAACATAAGCATTTCCAGTCAATGTTCGGTCCAGTCGCACCAGAGGACCAAGTCCATGCCATGAAAAACAGCCCACACCATTACGGAGCCACCACCAGCTTGAACAGAGCCTTGCTGACAGTTTGGGTCCATGGCTTCGAGGGGTCTGTTAATATGCTCGAACCCTACCATCAGCTCTTACCAACTGAAATCGTGACTCATCGGACCAGGCCACGGTTTTCCATTCATCTAGGACCAACCATTACTAATTTTGCACGTGCCCGAGAGTTGCTGCAAGCGATGTCGTTCTGTCAGTAAAGGCACTCGAGTCGGTCTTCTTGCTGGAATAAAAAGAAAGCCAAATTTCTCCGCACAGTTCTAATCAAGTCCCTTGTACGTATATTGATTTCTGCGGTTATTTGACGCAGTGTTGTTTGTTTGTTAGAATAATTAACACTTTGCATTAATTCGCCGGTCTGGTCGTTAAGTGCAGGCGGTCGACCACTGCGCTGTCCATGGTGGGATGTTATGCCTGAAATTTCATAATTCGGCACACTCTTGACACAGTGGATCTGGGAATGTTGAATTCCGTAACGATTTCCGAAATGGCATGACCCACCGTCTAGCTCCAACTAACATTCAGCGTTCAAAGTTTGTTAGCATTGTCGTGCGGTTATCATCACGTCAAAACTTCTTGACAGAATAACTTGAACAGAAAAAAAGCTCTGCGCATTTATACCTGTTCTACGCGATGCTACTGCTTATCTGAAAAATTTGCAATCTGCTTCCCATGACTTTTGTCACTTCAGTGTATATCCTCAGCATCTTGCATCGTCTTTACCACAGAATTAAAGTTGAAATTAACAGAAATTTAGAGATAAAAGTATGGAACTATCATAAAATGAGCAAAAAAAATAAAAAATAAATTTAAATATTTTATTGCAACAAAAAAATATTAATGACAAAGAAAAAAAATCATTAAATAACAAAAATAATTGATTAAGATTAATTTAACAATAAAATGATAGAATTTAGGCTGAAACTGTTATTTTTAGAACTAGAGAAGTAGTATATGGTAGAGTGAAAATAATTATTAAATATTATAAATTAAATATTTACCATGGAATTAAAAATATTTAATAAAAAAATTTAAATTGTTCTATTTAATATCGAAAAATTTCATATACATAACTACTTACATATACATAACTTTTTTTCATATTCATATAAAACTTATTGAAATAAAAATTACTAAATGAATAAATCATCTAGATAAATCACATGTTATTTATTTGATAAAATAAATACTATGCCATTTACATAGCGTTTTGATAAAATTAATGCTACATTTAGAATACATAAAGTAAGCCAACAATCAGAAGCATATGAAAATGATATTCGAGACAAAAGTAAATTATTTCCATTGCAATTCAAGATTGACTTCTATTATGGCCTAGTTTACATATAATTTAGGATGGGACGTTATTGCATATTATAAAAATTCTTCATTGAGAAATTTATTCGAAAATAGAAATTTTTGTATTTTAAAAAAGAGTAATGAATTATTTAGCGATTTGAAATTCCCTGGGACAGGATACAGACTACTAATTGTTAAGACGTACTGAATCCCTTACCTGATATACTTATTCACGATTACTGCATTTTTCAGAATGCTGGGAATTAACAGACTTCGTTAGAATCATTACAATGATTTTCAAGAATTGAAGCAGCATTGACAGCTGTTATTAATTCATAATTTTGGAATTAACCCGATAAGAAAAGGTATAAAATCGAGTGCCATTGTGTATATATTACAGAAACTAAGTGATATGTTATTGTGTTAATGTTTAACCGTAATTTCTGGTAGCCGAGTGAGACTCTTGCGCCCGGTTCAGTTCGTGCTCGAGACCAGGTGGTAGGCTGTTTGTGTGGTGTGTTCGAAATTCACTTTAAACCATGAACCCGATCTAATATGACTGTTGGGCTAATATAGTGTTAACAACCCTATCACGTAAAAAAAAACAACTCCTGTCTCGAACTCTACCAGAAAGCAGACGGCCTTGGTCCATGGGGCTGTCGCACCAGTTTCATTGCAAGGTTATAATTTTTATATTTTATTACGGTTATATTTTTATTTCTACATCTTGAAGTGTTTTTTACATTTTTATTCAACAATTGTAGATCATCCAGTATGATGAATCATGTCAGCTATTTAAATAACAGATTTTAATGTGATACGTTAAAATTTTAATAATTTTATTTTATATGATATGATGAAGTACTTTCAAATTTATGCTCTCGTTGCTATTTTACCTTAATTTATCCAATTGCTGTTAAGAAAATTTTATTAACATTATTGTATTAAGTTAATCGTAAATAAACATTTAGTTTGATAATAACTCTGTAACATAAGCTTGAAGCCCAAAGGATTTTACATTCAAAAACACGGATTTTCAGCTTTTACATCGTCAGTATTGAGCAAAGCTCATTGGCACCAAACCATGATGACGTTATTAGAATCAGCGCGACACACCACTTCCGTTGAGTCCATTCACCAATCGAATTCTGCAAATTCCCCGCTTAAATTCCTGAGCATTAACTGCATTGAACACGACCAGAATGCATTTGTCCTTTGCGAATTAGGCTAAATCTGTTGTCGTTATCGACCAATCTGAATTATTTGATGCAGCCGTTATTGAATGGAAAGGAATTCTATTGTTGATTTCAATTAATTTTTCCTTTTTCCTAATTGAGGGATTGATAATGATTTTAATAAAAAACATCATTTATTTAACATAGAAGATACGATTAAATCCTGTGGGATTCATATAACATGAATAACTTACTAATTGGTAGATTCGTATGGTACATTTATGTAAGTATGGTATTCAGATTACATTTATTTTTTCAGAATTCTGTATGGTACATTTATGTAAGTATGGTAGATTCTTGTATGCAGGAATCATTTGATTTTCAAGTACATTGAAGCAGCATGGTAGATTCTTGTATGGTACATTTATTTAAGTAGGGTAGATTCTTGTATGGTACATTTATGTAAATATGGTAGATTCTTTTTGGTACATTTATATAAGTAGGGTAGATTCTTGTATATTGTGTTAATGTTTAGATTTTGTATGGTACATTTATTTAAGTAGGGTAGATTCTTAGCGCTGGTACATTTATGTAAATATGTTGGATTCTTGTATGGTACATTTATATAAGTAGGTAGATTCTTGTATGGTGCATTTAAAGTATGGAGATTCTTGTATGGTACATTTATTTAAGTAGGGTAGATTCTTGTATGGTACAAGATTAAATGTTTCATCAACAGAAAACTTGCGAATAAAGATTTGTTTGACGTACGTTGTTTTTCTTTTTCGAACATCTTTTAACATTTACGGCCCTTTCCCCTACGTTTGTAAATGTCGCACTTCAGTTGTCATGTACAATATATGATTGGAATGAATTTCATCAAACGAAAAGAAAGATGAGAATATTTTATTGACTTTATGTTTCTTTTCCGCATGCATCTTTTTAACATTTATTTCCTTTTTACATTTTGCAATTTTCATTGCTATTTACAAGATTTTAATGAATGAATTTCATCAAATTTTAAAATGCGTGAAATAAAGATTTGTTTGATGTACGTTGTTTCTTTTTCCGCATGCATCTTTTTTAACATCATTATTTCTATTTTCCCATTGTACAATATATGATTTATTAATATTATTGATTATCCCTTAATTTTGTTAATAATAATTTCATCAAACGAAAAGATTTGAATAAAGATTTGTTTGACTTACGTTGTTTCTTTTTCCGCATGCATATTTTTTAACATCCATTATTTCTGAAACATTTTTGCTTATATGATTAAATGAATTTCATTGAAAAGATGCATTTGTTTCATTGTCGCATCTTTTTTAAATCCATTTTGATGATTAATGCCAATATATGATTTCATCAAACGAAAAGATGCGAATAAAGATGTACGTTGTTCTTTTTCCGCATGCATCTTTTAACATCCATTATTTCCCTTTTCCATTTTCCCTCTTTTTTTTGAGCATTTGACTGAATGAATTTCATCAAACTGCATTACACGACCAGAATGATAACTTCATTCATTGTCTCAAACGAAAAGATGCGAATGTACAATATATGATTGGAATGAATTTCATCAAACGAAAAGATGCGAATAAAGATTTGTTTGACGTGCTACTTTTTTAACATGTTTTTCTTTTCCGCATTGTCATCTTTTTTAACATCCAATTTTCCTTTTAACATCCCCACATTTTGCAATATAGATAACTTCATTCATTGTCATGTACAATATATGATTGGAATGAATTTCATCAAACGAAAAAGATGCGAATAAAGATTTGTTTGACGTACGTTGTTTCTTTTTCCGCATGCATCTTTGTTTTAACATCCATTATTTCCCTTTTCCCATGCATCTTTTTTACATTTTGCAAATATAGATAACTTCATTCATTGTCATGTACAATATATGATTGAATGAATTTCATCAAACGAAAAGATGCGAATAAATGATTTGTTTGACGTACGTTGCGTACGTTTCTTTTTCCGCATGCATCTTTTAACATCAATTATTTCTTTTTCCCACGTTTTGCAATATAGATAACTTCATTCGTTGTCATGTACAATATATGATTGGAATGAATTTCATCAAACGAAAAGATGAGAATGAAGATTTGTTTGACTTACGTTGTTTTTCTTTTTCCGCATGCATCTTTTTAACATCCATTATTTCCCTTTTTCCCTACATTTTTAAGTATAGATAACTTCATTTATTGTCATGTACAATATATGATTGGAAGAATTTATCAAACGAAAAGATGCGAATAAAGATTTGTTTGATGTACGTTGTTTCTTTTTCCGCATGCATCATTTTGTAACATCCATTATTTTCCATTTTCCCCCTACATTTTGCAATATAGATAACTTCATTCATTGTCATGTACAATATATGATTGAATGAATTTCATCAAAACGAAAAGATGCGAATAAAGATTTGTTTGACGTACGTTGTTTCTTTTTCCGCATGCATCTTTTAACATCCCTTATTTCCTTTTCCCCTACATTTTGCAATATAAATAACTTCATTCATTGTCATGTACAATATATGATTGGAATGAATTTCATCAAAACGAAAAGATGCGAATAAAGATTTGTTTGACGTACGTTGTTTCTTTTTTCCGCATGCATATTTTTTAACATCCCTTATTTCCCTTTTCCCCTACATTTTGCAATATAGATAACTTCATTCATTGTCATGTACAATATATGATTGGAATGAATTTCATCAAACGAAAAGATGCGAATAAAGATTTGTTTGACGTACGTTGTTTCTTTTTTTCCGCATGCATCTTTTTTAACATCCATTATTTCTCTTTTCCCCTACATTTTGCAATATAGATAACTTCATTCATTGTCATGTATAATATATGATTGGAATGAATTTCATCAAACGAAAAGATGCGAATAAAGATTTGTTTGACGTACGTTGTTTCTTTTTCCGCATGCATCTTTTTTAACATCCATTATTTCCTTTTCCCCACATTTTGCAATATAGATAACTTCATTCAATGTCATGTACAATATATGATTGGAATGAATTTCATCAAACGAAAAAAAGATGCGAATAAAGATTTGTTTGACGTACGTTGCTTCTTTTTCTGACAAATCAAATTATTAGTGGAAATTATTCATCTTTTTTTACATAATTTCTCCTTTTCCTCTGCATTTGCAGATAGATAAACTCATTCGTTGTCATCTACAATACATGAATCGGAAAGAATTCTTTGATTGGAAATATTTTTCATCCCATTTGTTTAAATTCAATTTACAAATGATAAACAGAAAAATAATTTTTCGGTATTGATTCCTTTGGAAAGCATCTCTTACAAGCAAATTATTAGTAAATACCGCGTGTGATTTATCCCAAAACATTAAAAATTACAGGAGTAAAAATCAGTTTTGTATTGCTGTTTGTTTTATGCATTGATTATATTAATTTTCCATAATTTTTTCGTATTTCTTTTCCATATATTTTTTCATATTAATTTTCCATATTGTTTTTCATATTTTATTTGTTTTGCTTTTTTTTTTTTATACATATTTTTAAAATGCTTTACTAAGAAATACACAGAAAGTATGCGGAATAAGATTTGTTTGACATACATTGCTTTTTTTTTTTCCTGTCAAACTAAATTATTATTGGATATTACTGTATTGATCTTTTTTAACATTATTTCCCTTTTCCCCTAGCTTTTGCTATATAGATAAGCTCATCCATTGTCATCTACAATATATGATTGGAATGAATTTATCAATAGAAAAGATGCGAATAAAGATTTGTTTGACTTATATAGTTTCTTCTTCTGTCAAATCAAATTATTATTGCAAGTTATTTTATTCACCTTTTAACATTAATTTCCTTTTTCGCTACATTTTGAGATATAGATAAACTTATTCATTGGCATCTACAAAATTTGGTTGAAATGAACTTCATCATCAGAAAAGATGAGAATAAAGATGTGTTTGACGCACATTTTTTATTTTTCTGTCAAATCAAATTATTATTATAAGTTACTTCATTCATATTTTTTAAACATTATTTCCTTTTCTCCTACATTTTGAGATAGATGAACTAATTCATTGTCACCTATAATATATGATTAGAACGGATTTTTTAAATGAAAAGATGCGAATAAAAAACTTGTTTGGCGTACATTGTTTCTTTTTTCTGTCAAACAAATTATTATTTTAAGTTATTGTATTCATCTTTTTTAGGGGAATCCCTCCCCCTACATTTTGATTTAGATAAACTCATCATTATCATCTACAATATATGATTGGAATGAATTTCATCAAAAGAAAAGATGGGAATAAAATATTATTATAATATTAAAAAATATTAATGCGGTATATTATAACGTTGTTTGACAGAAAAAGAAACAATGTATTGTTTCTTTTTTTTGTCAAACCAAATTATTACTGGAAGTTATTATATTCATCTTTTTTTTTAAATATTCATTGTTTCTTTTTCCCTACATTTTGCGATATAAATAAACTCATTCATTGTCATCTACAATACATGAATCGGAAAGAATTTCATGATTGGAAATATTTTTCTATCCCATTTATTTAAATTCAATTTACAGCCGCAAAATAAATTTTTGGTATCGATTCATTTGGAAAGAATCTCTTACAAACAAATGATTATTAGTAAGTACCTCCCATGATTTATTCCAAAAACATTAGGAATTACAGGAGTAAAAAAAATCAATTTCTTGGTGAGAAAGCAATTGAAAGCTTTGCAGGGCGAAGAACAAGGCTCATTTAAGTTTAAATATTTCTTTTTCTTGTATCGCTGTCAGTTATTTCACGCCCAAATTTAATGAGTTTTCTCACGCAATCAAAAGCAGAAAACGCCTTCCATTTACGTTTTATTTCGCTAACTAATTCGCACTTTTTAAAAATGTTTTTTGTGATTATTATGGCTTACCCAAAATTATTATAAATCAAAGGTCACTAGTTATAAACAGATTTTCTTCGCTTTTCAAAGTTTTCACGGAACAAAAGAATTTAGGAATGAATTATTAATTGCTTATTAAATTGAATGAGCTGTTATTTTGTAATTAATACCAGAAAAAGGTTTAAAATGAGGGAAAAATATTTGTTTTCATAAATATTAATTTTAAGGTATAAATTTCGGTCTAGTAAAGAATTTGGATAATGAGCAGATATTTTAATAAATTTGTATATTATTAAGTATGATTTCAAATAATAATGGTACATAAAAGAATAAAAGAAATATTTATGGAATAAAATTATTCTATTTAAGGGGACATGGTAAGCCTCATCTCTTCCATGTTAAATTCTCCAAATCTATGTACTTTTGTTTTCAGAAATGGTGAAAGATAGGTTTATGAAATTTTTATGGTAGTTAGAATAACATGTTTTATATACTTCCTTTAATAGACCATTTTATTTCTGAGTTAAAATTAAATATTAGAATTAATTATTTATTGTAAATCACTTTTAAATTAACATTTTTGGTTAAATATCAGTGCCTAAAATAAGCAATTCTTAACAAATCATCAAACGTCCTGTGTTAAAATATGTGATGTAATATAATATGAGTTTCTTTTAAAAACTGAGTTCTTAAGTTTCATAGATATTGAGAAAAAGAAAATGAACATGAAAAATTAGGTTTTGAGAAAAATGCATTTTAAGACTAAATTGCTACTTTTATTTATGATTAAATAGCTAAAATACTGTTTGGTATGAAGGGTTATTATTTTGTTCTTTCTCAAATGTCTCTTCTAGTTTTTTTTCTGAGTTCTTTTATATTCAGTTAGTTTACTCACTTGTTGATAATGCTTTCTTTATCTAAATACTATATAGATTTCGCATAGAGATAATTAGTAGGAATTCCAATCTGATAAAGCATAGCACCTTGTTATATTTCCTACGTTAAAGCAAGAAACAGCAAATTTTTAATTTCATTTAGCAGTCAAAAGCAACACACAAATAAAATATCTGTTGTTATCATTAACAGTTATGCATTCTTCAGCTGAGCTTTCGTCTGCTCAGTGCATACTTGCACCGATGCAGCAATCAAAATATTAACATACCGTGAAAACTTTGTGGTGGAGGTGGTAAATTCATCCTCCACACAAAATTCTACCAGCTATTCAACTTTTTCCAATACTTCGCAGAGTAAATTTCAACTTTAAATCACATAGATTTACTTTTGATTCAGTATTTTGTGAATTATTATTGTTGAAAAATACAAAGGAATGTTTATAAATTTTGCAAAAGATCTGTGATTCTAATGCAAAAGCCTGTTCATTTAAGCACATATGTTCCCAGCAGCAAATTTATTCAACACGTTCTGCAAAACCTTTAACGATAGATTTTTGAATCGGATTTTCGGATCGGTATTTTCTTGATATTCGTTATATTGATTGCATGAATTGTCTCACTTTCATAATCTCACTTTCGGTCACCACAGTTTGAATAGATTCAATACAGTTCTCAATAGGACAAATACTTGGCTTTCTAACATTAATACGTGTTTTTAAACACACGCTTATTTCGAAGCATTCTAAATAAACTAAGAAACTCTGTAATAATAGCAAAATGCAACATACGTATTATGTGTGTAAGGCAAGTATCGAGAAATATCAATTTGACTTGTGACGAAAATAAGATAGTAAATGAAGTCAAACACATTCCGGGTTCTTTGAAGTTCACAACGGTAGTTCAAAATAAATCAGCTCTCTTGAATTCTTGACTATTTTATTACACATATTAAGAATATTAAAACTTTGTACAATATTTACAAACTAAATAGTAATGCCATAAAATTTAATCTCTCTCAATACACCTCTCACACTTCTAAGATTACCTTTCTTGCTTTCCAAACACGCTCTCAAACTCGCACTTCTTTCGCCTTCAACTTGGCGTCGCAGAGCCCTCTAACAGCATTCATTCGTCTTTTTTTCCACAACTTGATAGGTGCTTTGAGAAAAAATATTCGTAAAAAATGTACGAATAACAATATAAACTGTTAACTTTACTGTTGCCAATTTTTCAATAGTAACAAAATAGGAAAAGTTTGATACAGATAATAGAGAAGTTTTGCATAACGTTTTTTTATCTTCTGATATTTTTCTTCCTAGCGCGCATGCTCATAGGAATAGCTCAGTACAGTATTACAGATAAGCATGCGCAATAGGTACAATGTTTCCTATGCGCATGGGCGCTAGGAAGAAAATATCGGACAATAAAAATGTTATGCAGAAACTCTCTAATAAGCAGCTTGTTTACATTTACCAGCCTTTAAATGGCCCCTATCTATAAAGAGCTTTAAGAAAGAATAAAAAATATAAACAATTCTGTTTTTTTTTAATAAACAAGCGTGGTACATGATTGAAAGCTAAAAGTTCAACCTATTTAACGATAAAAAAAAAGATTTTGACAATCGAGATTTTGGTTGAATTTTGCTTACCTGGTTCCCCTTAAAGAAATATTGCAAGGCCAATGTAGGTTGCTCATAATAGTTTGAGGTTTGCATAAATTTTTTGCGTATTTGTTATAAATAGTTGGGCTTTGCGTTGACCTAAAGCAGAATTGTATAGAAAATTTCTAAAGGTGGAAGTGGCATTAGAATCAATCCATTATGTCACACTTTCTTTTATATTAAACACGCAATTAAAGAGAAGTTAAAACCGAGTCTTATTTACTATCATCCCAAAACAATACATTTATTATGGCGAGTCTATTATTTGAAATTTCGCAGTACTTCAATCTCTATTTTAATTAAAATGAATGTAATTACTAGATTTAAATCAATCAAATATTTTCAATTAAATATTTAAAATTAAAAATACTGTAGGTTTCACATTAGAAGTTAATAAGTTAAAACTGTAACTCATAAAATATTTTTCTGATGTGTATTTAAGTGAAAAATTAATAACAGAAAGTATGCTCTATCAAATTATTAAGTGGTGGTTCAAAAATTCTGATCAGTAAGATGGTTATTTCCCGACTTGTCATCTGTTGATAGCAAAAACAGCTCGTGTGCAGGAGGACTCGGGTTCAAATCCGCTGGCGGCATTATTCTAGTCAGGGACAAGAAAACTCCATGATGGTTGTAACAATGTGCGTAAAGCATCTTGCATCAATATCCAGGTTGCTTGGAAGGAGTCTTCTAAATTTTCTCCTATACGACATGCAAATGCGATGTAATTATCGTTTAAAGTATTCCGGAAAGGCACTGCCCTAATCTCATCACTCAACTGTGGGCTATTCGTAGTCTATATGAGACTCATCAATTTTCCACTCACATCTTTCTGACTGTTAGAGGGGCTATTTAGTTCTAAGTACTGTGTGTGGTATGGAGTAAATTAAAGAAGCTCACAAGTACTCACGATAAAGTTTATCTCAGACCATACACACACAAAAAAAAATTAATTTATATTTTATTTTTTATAAATTTTTATAATTAAAATTAAATATATTAAATTGAAAGTATAAATTTGGGTCGATTTTTTTTAGTTAAATGTTTTATTCATGGTTTTTTTTGTACATAATATGTATTTTAGATAAATGTCTGCTATAAAATAACAAACATTAAAAATGAAATAACAAACATTAAAAATGAAATACTTTTCTAACATTTAAATTTTTATACTTTATTAAACCAAAGCTGGATGATGTTACTTGTTTCAATCTTTCATCGAATTCCGAAAACCTTTAAAAATTTCTAATTATATTTTTAAAGTAAAAAGTGAGGGAGCTACGATCTGCGCATGCCTAGCTTACAATCACGTACTATGTTGGCAACGAATGCACTAATCTTGTTCACCCTTGCTCAATGGATACCCCTCTTTCGAGGATTAACCTTATTCCGTAGGACGGAAGGAGGACTAATGCTTTCCAAGAGAAAATGAGATTTAGGAATTGTGCAGGGAAGGCATTGTCGTTGTCAGGGAAAAGCAGTTGAAACTCCAGGACATATATACTGCCATTTCTAGATACCAGAGTTCTCGTTTTTCAAAAAAGAACTCTTTGGCAATGAAACTTGACTTTGTAATTGATGCAGGTAAAGAGAATTTGACTTTTTAATTGATGCACTCATAGAGATAGAAATGGAAAACACCAATGCTTAGTTTAGCCGTATTTACTTTAACTTTAGGTATTTGGACAATTTGAAATTTATTAATTAATTTATTTTTTTAACTTACTTTCATTTCATTCAAGACGTTGTATGTACAAAAACATTTGAACAAGTTATCTACGAAGCTACCCACAATTAAGAATGCGCACTGTGACACAATTCTTGTTTCCATACAATCGAAACAAGATGTCATCTATATATAAAAAGTAACTCTTTTAAATGACCTGACAAGAAAGATGTTAAGTCAAACAAGAAAATTATATTATCAAAATAAAATCAAAATTATTATCAAAATCAAATGAAATTATAATCAAAATCAAATGAAATTATAATAAAAATAATTTTTTTTTTTCTTAATCCCCTTTGGTAGACAGTAATATTTAGACCAAGTCCAAGAACCCGTATGATCTCATGGAAGGAGGGGAAAAAAAAAAGGAATACAGCTTCTGTTGTGATGGAGTACCCGTAGGTAGAAATCTGATTTGTCTCCGTGATGCTGAAGAAGGAGGATTAGAAGACATTTAGGATGGGAACTACCCTGCATCTACGTATGGTATGGAAGAAAACTCGGAAAATTTTCAACACGCAGTCCGACTAACGAGGCAAGATGCTGAATATTACAAACGTCATCGAGTCTCCTCGTTTTTGAAACAGAGTCTACAACAATGCCGCCAGAGGATTGAACCTCTGCTCTAATGCCCATCAGCGGCGCACGTTGACACTGAGCCACGAGTTGAGTTCAAAAAGGATTTAAATTATTTAAAAAAATACTAGTATCTTTTTTTTATATCATATAAATATATTGATTTGGAATTTTAATTATAAGGCTCCTAACCCTGCTGTTTAAAAATTATTTTCTCAATACTTTAAAATTTTATTTATTCCTATCGCCATATTGTAGCCATTAATAGGATAAAAAAATCATAATTACCATATATAACTATTAATTTATTTACTTAAATTTTTAAGCAGTATATTATTTATCTCTATTTAGATGTTGCATATTCAGCAGTTTATACATCGAAATAGTGATATGTTACAAAGTATTCTTAATTTGACTGAGTATTTTTAATTTGAGGGAAATTGGGGAACATTTAAGTCGCAAATGCAACAGAAAATGCAGCGTTAAAATGCCAGGCAATTAATCATTTGTAGTAACTTTAGTTAAGAAAAGTTTAGTTAATTGTGAAAGATGCTATTATAAAAGATGCTAAAAACCTTCTAAAGTACATTTAACTTGAATAAGAAATGAATGCTAGAATATTTCGTTGAGATTTATTACTATCTCAAATACAGAACGGTTAGTGGATTTTCAGGAAATCTTCCCGCATTTTTTTTTTCAAAAAGATGGAATAAAAATATTATAAAAAGATGGATATAATGGTTGGATGACCTAATTGTATATTTCATAACGGCTAATTATTATTACAAGCCATTTAGCATATTTCATAAGAATGTTTGTTGAATTGTTTAATAATTATGTTCAGCGCAGTTTGGAATGTTCGTCATACTTAGCAATTAAATCTTTAAAGTGAGTGTGGAGGGAAATTTCAGAATGATAAGTATTTTGTAATTACAAAATTAAGTTAACTCGCTTGTAGTATTTTTGTTATTTTAAAATTTTTTAATGTAAATGTAAGTGAAAAATAATGTTACGAACATTTGTGGTAAATAATTTATTTAAATTTTTTAAAAAATATTTTGTTCTTATTTATGAATAACAATAAAACATTCATAAATAACAAAATATTTAAAATAATTTAACATAATTGTTTTTGATTTTTTTTTTTATTGTCATTTATAAATTTTTTCAATTGCAATAAATAATAATTACACTTTGTTGTAAATGATATGATTTTGATTTTGGTTTTCAGCACAAAAATCCCACTTACAATGATATTTACCCACTAACAAAATAGACTGTAATGATATTTGTAGTCTTTTTTTTTTTATATTTTTTATGATCCTCCTTAAAGTGATCAGAGAGACTTGGTGAACAGATTGATAATTAGGGAAGTCAGATTCAAAGCCTAACAGACGAAATCCAACCGAAAGTTGCTACGTTTATGCTGGGAATGAACATAAATCCGTAGGTGGGAAAATTGTTCCATTTCATATCAAATAAAGAAGAAGGTACTAAATCTCCGGATGATATGACATTTTCTTTTCTTTGTGTTCACACCTCGTGTCATCCCCGTACCTAGAGATATTCAGCCGCTTACCAATTTAAAAGGTGAGGGTTGAGCAACTGTGAACTTCTGTGTCTACCATGAACAGCTACCTGATGGGTTAAGGAAGGGACAGTGGTTTCAGGTAGGACTTTTTAGTTGTAACTGCAACTGCATTTGCTTTTAGTATGGGAGAAAAAACCAGGAAAACTCCCACCAGGCAGCCAGACTATCGATGCGCATTGAATGATATCACTGGGTGTATTCGTTTCAAATTGTGCTAGCAAAATAGGTCCAGTGTAGTAAGCCACTCGTGGTAACACTAAATTTGTTACTTATCTGCCATTCTAGTCGTAGAAATAGAAGCATTAAAATAGAAGCATTCAAAAACAATAACTATATTCCATATATTAGATAATTTTTAGTAAAATAAATATCTCATTTTTTATGAGGAGATATAATAAATTTTTAGAAATGGCAGATATCGTTCAGTTTCGACGTTTAAAATATGACTGGTTGTAAACACATCTATTTTTTATATTTATTAATTGTTTTTAGCGATATATTTTAAAGAATCTTCCTTTTTTATTCCAGTAAAGTAACAACATTTAAAGCAAGTATTCTTAAATGTAGTTATTTAAGAATATTACATATTACATTCAATTTTTCAAGATCATTGTATTGATTCATATTGAATCAATATTTTCAGACATTAATAACTTTTATTATTTTTTTTCAATATGTAATATGAGACCATAAAATTTTATAAGCCCTTATAAAAATTAAATTAATTTATAATTTCTTATAATGCTTTGTATATTGTTATTCTCCAAGTTTATTTCAAGCAAACATATCCTTTTTTAATCAACCTGAAAACACGTAAACAAGAACCTTAAATAAGATGACATTTTTATTCTACAGATTTAATTCCCCCGCATGTTGGAAAAGCATAAAATAAAAAACAGAATAAAATATAGAAACAGAAAGCAGAAAGAATAAATTAATTAGAAGAGGAAACACTGGTAAGCACATTGAATTTTAAGGCTGCAAAAGGCTTGCAGAAAGAAGTTTTTAGTTATTTTTAAATACTTGTTAGTTTTGTAAAAAAATATGGTCTTTGTTGAAATTGTTTGTCAAGAGGGGAAAGCGTGTCATGTTTCGTGTCTAACACATAAAATATTAAAGCATTGTTAAGAAAATTTAATTGAAATGCACTATCTATAAAAGTAATCTAAAAATGTCTTAGCATAACAATCTCAGATTACTTTAGTAGAGATTTTGTTTTTTATTTCAAACAGACAAGAATATACAAAAACAAGACAGAACAGACAAGAAATTTTAATCATTTAAATAAGAAATATCTTAGTAAACAAAAAATATACACTGTTTTCAATTTAATTTTTTAAAAAAATATTTTCAATTGAATTCAGAATTTATTGAATTAAAGATTCCAAAATAAATTTTATAATTACAATTACATTCACATTTTGCATACACTCAAACTTCTTTATGTGGTGCATAGAGACCATATAAAAGGAAAAACCGCTATTAAATAAAATTTTTAAAAATATCTTCAGTGAATTAAAGATTCAAAAATAATCATTATAATTACAATCACATTCACATTTTGAATACACTCAACCTTTTTTATGTGGTTTATAGAGAATACATAAAAACACCTTTATCAATAAAAAATTTTTTAAAAATAATTTAAGATAATAGATACAAAAATAAATATTGTAATTACAATTACATTCCCATTTTGAATACACTCAAAGTTTTTTTATATGGTGGTTGGTTTGGTTTGTCGCTCTACGATGATCTTGTGCATACAAAGAGGTTAAACAGACCAGGACCTAAAGTTTAAAGTGGATTTTCAACCACTGCAAACATCCATGACACCAATAAGCTACAAGTGGCTTATTGTTAAATATCAGCCGTACGCTTAATTTGTTAAATATCAGCCGTTCTAGTAGCGATAGACTTATGTCAAAGTAGATGCATTCAAAAACAATAACAGTATTTCATTAATTGGAAAAAATCGGGTGGTATAAATGGTGATATAAATATCTTTTTTTTGATAGCCTGAGATAATTAACTTTTGGAAATGGTAAATAACATTCAGTTGCGACGCTTAAAAAATATAACCGGTTTTAAACAGAGCTATTTTTTTATATTTATTAACTATTTTTGTGATACAGTATTAAGAATTTTCTTTATTTTTAGTTCGGTAAATTTATAACATTTAAAGCAAGTTAATTGTTTTATTTAATTATTTTTTAAGTATATTACATTCAACTTTTAAAGATCACTGTATCGTTTTGCAGTCAATAAATTCTTGGTCCATCATTAGTCAGCCTTTTTATTATTTCTCATGCAATATAAAGACAGAGCACATAAGTGTATAATTTGTATAAGCCTCCTATAAGTGAAAAATTGCTTATATTTCATCTCTAAAGCACTTTTTATAAATGCTTTGTATGGGTCGTTATTCCCAAAGCTTCTTCTCAAGCGAAACATATCCTTTTGAATTTCAACGTAAAAACACGGTAAACTAGAACCTTTGAAATATAGAAGCATGACAGTTTGGGTCTTTGCAGCAGATTTCAACTCCCAGCATATGTAGCAGACATTGTGCAAAGAGAAACAGAGAAACATGATATGGTTAAACATTAGATCAGGAAGAGGAAATCACCTCATGGTTAAGTATCACGAATTCTTAAGGGCTTGTAAAGCCGTCTGTCTGAGAGAGTTTCTAGTTCCTTTAAATACTGTTAGGTTATGTAGGTGTGTGAAAAGCTATATGTTATTCCTTGGTTTGAAAACTTTGAGCTTTTGTCAAGAGGTGAGAAACGTGTACATGCTTGCGCCCTGCGCAAGGTATAAATGATTAATGCACTTGTTAAGAAAAATCTGAATTGGAAATGCACAAGAATTCATGGAGTAATCTAAAATGCTGTAGGCTACATAGGGAATCTTTCAGACTACTTTGAAAAGAATGAGATTTGCGCCTTTTATTCACGTCATGCATGGCGCAATCGTTTAAGAAATCGAGCATTAGAAATGAAATAGACCTTAGTGGAAAACAAAACAGTGTGATACTGCTTTTGACTGATCTAAAAATGAGCTTTCAACTTGAATCGAGAATTCAAAAAAAATAAATTTTATAATTAACTCATGATTCATATTTTTGTATACAACTCAAACTTTTTATGTAGGCGATAGAGGACATATAAAAGCGAAAAACAATTAAAAAATCTGTTAAGTTAATTTATTATTTTAAAATATTTAAAAAAAAACATTATTAATTTATTGTTTTTTAAAAATATTTTCAGGAGATTTAAGGATCCAAAAATAAATACAATAATCACAGTCGTATCCCATTCAGATATGACTTCTTGGCGTGATTGATAAAATCAGACAAAAAGAAAAAAAACACCATTTTAAATTTAATGGTTTTTTAAAAAATATTTTCTTTCAGGATTTTATAGATTCAAAATAAATAATTATAATTTGAATCACATTCACATCTTCATCGCAATCACATTCACTCAAATTTTTTATGTGGTGGTTGGAGAAAACCACATGAAAAGGGAAAAACAGACACAGTTATTAATTAATTTGTTTTTTAAATATTTTTAGGTAATTGAAGATTCAAAAATAAATATTAGAATTACAATCACATTCACATTCACATCAAATGATAATCTTTTTTATGTGACAGATAGAGACCACATAAAAGGAGAGATAAAAACACTATTATTATTTCACTTAAAAATATTTTCAGAGAATTAAAGATTCAAAAATAAATTATAATTACAATCACATTCATACCTTGCATACACTCAAACCTTTTTTGTGTTGTGGATAGAGACCACATAAAAGGAAAAAGCCCTGATAAAAATGAATGAATTTTTGAATTTAATTATGAAAATTTCTTTGTTTTTAATGAAATATAAAATATCACATGTTAAAAAGCTGTGCACAATGCAAAGGTTTGTGTCCATTCCAAAGTTTGATATAATTTACAATTTTATGTTGTGCAGCATTTATAACACTTTCAGACTCTGAATGGGCAGTTTTCCTCCTTAATTTTAAGGTATAGTGCTCCAAAAAATATTTAGAAAACATAAGAATTAAACAATTTATTGATTTAATAAGAATTAAAAACTTATTTCAAAAATGTTTATTTTGTGGAAAAAAGTACCACTATTACAAAAAATAAAAGTTATGACTAAAGGTAAACCGATTGATGTATCGATTTAAATTTACTATTCTCGGTAATTGGAAATTCATTTAAATACTAAAAACTAATATTACATTTGTGATTTTGTCGCTTTGATTCGCTATGCAACAAAAAATCAATTCTACGCCTTTAGTGTTCACAATTACTTTCATATAAAAATAATAATGCCACAAAAACATATTTATCTTTTCTTCACTAAATAAAATATGTATTTTAATTTATGCCTATAATGTCATATATAAAATCCTTTCTTTTCAAAATTTTTATACTTGTTTTTAAAGAATTAATTATTATTTAGGGAGTTGTCCTTTTTATTTATTAAAAATGCAAACATTATTATGGATATGTAGAATGGCTGTTTTTTAAATAAATAACTACATTGATAAATAAATTAAATTAAAAAATAATGGTAGTATACTTAACTATAACTATAATAAAATTAAACTATAACTATAACTATATAATAAAGTATAACTATAATAAAAATTAAAACAATAACATATCAAATAAGTAACCACTGCTTTTAAAAAAATTTTTTTCTTTCTTTGCTTTTATATTTACTTAAAATGAGATGAATAAAGTTGTGAAACTCACGATGATTTCATGATAAAATATTATATTTAAAATTACTGAAATTTTGCACATATTTCAATAATTTATTGATAATGGCTACTTATCAATATAAGCACACATCTGTCGAAAGTTGATATCATAAGCAATTTTCAAAATATTCAAAACTTTAGTCAATGTTCAAACAACAATTTTTAAAAATCACATTTTTTAATTCGGTGATAATAATAAAATTATACTCAATTACCATTAAAATTAGAGAATTTGAAAAATAATTGATATAATTTTAAATAATAATGGCCATCGTTAGTTTAATTTCCATTTATTCGAAACTTTAAAAATAATTACATGGTAGCAAACGATTTGTGATATAATGCCACAAATCTTCGAAACTTGATCAAATTTATTTTTTTGTTTCTCGAAAAAGTTTTCGCAATCCCAAAATTCTAAATAATTTATTATTATTATTATTAATTTATTATTATTTAATCATACCACTACCATTAAAAAGTACTAGAGAATTTGAAAAATAATTGAGATAATTTCAAATAATAATGACCATCGTTAGTTTAATTTCCATTCATTCGAAACTTTGAAATAATTACAGGTAGCAAACGATTCGTTACCCATACCATAAATCTCCGAAACTTGGAAAATCATATTAAATTTTTTTTTTTTGTTTCCTGAAAGTTTTTGAAAACTAAAATTCTAAAATATTTATTATTTATTATTGTTTATTATTTAGTCATATCAATTACCTTTTTAAAATTAACAGAGATTTTGAAAAACTATTTGAGATAATTTTAAATATTAATGGCCCCTCGTTAATTTAATTTTCATTTATTCGAAACTTTACAAAATAATTGCAGGTAGCAAACGATTCGTAATCTCTCTGCCAAAAATCTTTCGAAACTTGAAAACCAAATTTAATTTTTTTCTGATACTGAAAGTTTTTTACAACCTTTTAAAAATTTAAATCCTCATTTACTGCATCCGAAATTGATAATTTATTGTCAAGTTGAAAATTGTTTCAGCATATATCTAGATTTTGAACGACAATTATCTGTTTGCATTCGTTCATCAACATGTTTTGAAAGTCCATTCTGAGTTCGCTATTTGAATTCGAAAGGGAAAATCGGGGATCGATTTTAGAAAACTCCCTAGAAGAAAATCCCTTGTTACGGTCGTCTGCCAGTCGGCGTTTCAGAACTCTCAGTTTTCGCATAGTTCTCGTCTGTGACACCAGTATGACATTGCCCAACTTTTGTTCCGAGATGAGTTTATGTGTTGGCCGTGGTGACACTTTTAAGTTGAGTTTTTTGTCAAAAATTAAAAAAAAAAAATTGTAAACAAAGTTTTTATGGAGATTTTATTTAAAAGAAAAGTTCTAATTTTGTGTCGGAAAAGTTATCTGTGGAACACATGGTCTGTTATCAGTTGTGTTTGTTCTTTTATCCGCGTTGTCTCTAGATGGTTTCATTATTAATATTAAATATTTCTCTTGATTTTTAAGAATAGTGACTCTTTAAAGTAAATATTTTTTATTATTTATTTATTTTAAAACCATAATTGTATATCAAAGTTATATATTATAAGAAGTTGTTGAACTAATAAAATTAATATTTCGTTGATGCATTTTGTAATAAATTTTCTAGTTAAGATTATGTTTTGAAAAATTCATTTTGAGGAGAAAGGGCTCTTTTTTATAAAGTTACAGATTTTCTTTGTTGGTGAAGTTGTAAAGAATATTAAATATTTGCTTTATGTCTTCAAATTTGTTCGATATAAAAGTTCTTTGTTACATATAATTAATATTCATCAAATTAAATTCATATAATCACATTTAATTGTAGTTATTTTTATTAAAGTTTATTTTTCTAGTAAAATCGAAAATATAAAATTTTATAATTTTACATTTAGAAATAAAATTATTTAGTAACAAATGAAATGCAAAAACTAATAAAACTATTGACATTAACTGTTAGTGAAACTAAATAAATAAAAATACATTAACTCTCAATATTACTAATAGGAACTGTTATTAATACTAAATTGAATAAAAATGGTAATCAATAATAATACTAATACGATTAACCGTTATTAAAGTAAAATAAATAAAATGCAATAATTAATAATACTAATAAGATGAACTGCTATTAAACTAAATATATAAAAAATTAATAACTAATAAATAACTAAAATTTTTAAATAACTAATAAAAATTATATTTTAATTACGAATTTTAATAAAAATTTCTTAGAGGACTATTTTTTAAAAAATATAATTTTTTGAATTAGTTTTATTCCATTTTTTGTTGGCGAAACTCTTAATAAATAAATATTTTGTTTTTATTTTAAATTTGATTGATTTAAAAGATCTCTGTAAAATTTATAATTATTACGTATAAAAAAAAAATTTTCTTATAGAACAATTTATAAATTCTTCTCGAGTTTTATTTTTCTTTTATTTTGTGGTAAAATTCCAAAAGCTCAGTGATTACTCGAAACAGTTAGAAATCTGAGTGCTTATTTAGAAATGATATGATAAAACAGTAATTTTAAAACTAATGTGTTGAATGCCATTTGACTTTGTATTTTGTAATGAGTTGAACTTAGAATTTTTGTATTTGTCCATGAATTGTGGAATATAGCAGTTCAGAATCTTTTGAAATACTATTTTTAATAAAATAATAAAATCTAATGTTTTATTCTTCGTAAAGAAAAGCATTAAATAAAAGGACTTGAAAGAAGAATACGTTATCAAGGAAAAAGTAAGTTTTAAATATTAGAACAAAATTACCCGTGCAATTATTACAAATATAACTGAAATTTTTCGTAACTGTTTAAATCCTTAGAACGCCAGAAAGAATCTTTTATCATAAAAGAAGTAAAAGAAAATATAGCTTTTAAAGGTATTTATAGTAATTCTAAACTAAATAAAAAAAAGCTATCAAAGTTTCCACTTAAATTTTTGTTAATTTATAAAAATCTCATGTTTCCAGAGAGATGAAGTTAGTCACATCTGGATGTGAAGAAAATGGATCACTTAGGTTGAAATACATTTTTATAACTTACTGGATAACTGATAAACGTGATATGAAAAAAGATTTTCCCGTGACATGGATTATTTAAATAAAGATTGCTGACGGGCGTGATTTCCTCTTGGCTGGCAATCTTTATTAAAAGAGATATACTTTTATGCAGTTTGTCAGTGAAATTGAAATTAAGTGATTTATATACATTTTAGAATATGTTGGGATCTCTCATATATTATTTATATTTCATGCTTATGTACCTTTTTAGGTATGGGAATGAATTTGTCTTTCATTGTAATTAAGTTACGATGAATTGCATAGTGTACCCTCAAATTGTTTACAAATCTTATTTCATTGCATCTTTTGCATTCTGGGTTATCCTTTAGAAATCTGATTTTCTTGAACTTTTGAATTTCATAGTTTTAGGCTTCTTGAAGCACCAAATGCAATGACAGCCCTATAAAATTTGAATGAATCACAACTTAAATTACTATTCGCAAGTCCCTCAACAATTAAAGGAATAATAGAGAGGACAAAATGTATTTTTACTATGAATATCCGATGCGAAATATTTTTCTAATGCAGCTGGCAAACACTTAGACACAGTTTGTCTTTTGATGCTTTAAGGCAAGCGCGCTGCACCGACGTTACTCATTTAGCACTACCCAGGAGGTGCGTGTAGCTTGAAGATAAGCTGTGGACGCGGAGTAGCAATACCTCCCCGCAACGTTCTAAGATCGCGTTAGACCGGTTAACGGTTTAAAATGAGCCAGAACCACTACAAATAAACACATGGCACCACTGGACTTCGAACCCGAAACCTGTCGCACCGAGAGCCAGCCACTGACCACTTCCAGGTCTGTAACCTGACGCAAAATGACTAATATCCAACTTATACATCGTTGCAATTAATCTAAACAATTATGATGTAATACAAATGAGAGAAAGTACCTCATCAAAAGTAAAAAAGCTTTTCCACCTAAATAAATTTTGCAAAATGGCCATGAAGTATCATATAAAATAAAAATTCCAAGAATTTTATTTTTTGAGGTCGTTCTTAACTATTAAAGGCTCAAATAATTTACAAATTCATTTTAGCAGATATGAATAAGAAAAATATCATGTAATTAAAGTTGAATTCTGTCTTTATAAAACTTGATAATAGAAACTCTGAATATATGAATTTATGTCAATCAATAAAGATATTAAGATAGTTTCAGATATGAGTCTACAAATTTTTATAAACACTCGCAATAAATAAATAAAATGATTGGTTTGTCGCTCTACGATCATTTTGTGTACACTTTAGCTGATTTAGACCGGGAACCGCCGCAAAAAGATCCGGCGCTCAAACGCCAGGATTCGAACCTGAGCCTGTGGTGCTGTGGTGCCATTAATCAGAGCGCTAGCCAATTGGTCACCGTGTGCCCGCTTAATATATAAAGGGAACATGATGACCAGGTCGCTCTGGCGCTCGATGCCAGGTTTCGGATGAGCCCCCCATGCAGTGCTATGGATGCTTGTGCTTCTGTTTCTGAACAGAAGAGACTTCCTCAAAACGTAGACCTGGTCTACTATGACTTTAAGTGAGTGTAGGGCCGACCACACTACCCTTAAAAAAAAAAGGAAACTGTTCTGCTTCGAGCTTTGAGGGGCCACCATGGCCTGTGAAGAAGGCGCCCGGTGGCTGGCTGCTGCAGCTCTGAGAGGCCCTTCCGGTGGTACCACAGGTATCGGCTCGGAATCCCGGTGGTGCATGGATGCTTGTAGTGCTCAGAACGCCCCTGCTGCAGCTCCTGTCTCAGATGACCGTAGATAGTTACAAAGCCTGGCCCCAGACTCTCTCTGCACTCGCATCTGACCCTGGACGTGTAAAAGGTGCAACTCAGTCTTCCTCAAAGTGATGGTGTGGTGGTGTGATGGGGTGGGGGTAGTAGTAGTAGTAGTAGAAGAAGCAATCATTTCCAGAATGACGAAGAATTTTTGAAAAGTCGGAATTATAAGAAATTTTACAAAAATATGTATGTTTGATATGTAAGTGTAAGAGTACCTTTAAATCTAACCACAAACATGATATAGGCTCTGATTTAATTTATTCATCTTACTAGAACCCTGTGAAACCTGCCGAACAACGGTAGCAATATGAAAAAGTGTGCTTCCTCCCCAAGTGCACAAGTAAGGACCTTGAGCCGGGAGCAAAATGATGTAAAAATCATTTTGGCTATTTGGATACTAATACCTTTTCAGCCATATTTTTATTAAATCTGCATAGGCAAAGATAATTTTTTTTTTTTCTTTTGTTCTCTGTAACTTAAAAGCAAAACTTTGAACGTGCACTCCACTATCATATATGTTATTATAGAGATTGTGGTGTATAGCACATAGTTAGCCTGCCAGAATCCATTACGAAGAGTAATAAAAGCCAAACTGCTTAGAAGATAGTGGGTCATAGATGACACGAGGTCATTTCACTTCATTTATTTGTCTGAGATATTTCAAGGAATTTAATGAGTCGTATTTAGTCAGTGAGGAGGTGTCATGGTAAATACTGAGTAGCGATGCACTCCGAGGTTGAGTTCGCGAAAAGTCCGACAAAATCGCGGTCAAATGAAATTAAAACAGATAGCGCTTTTGGTTAAACAATAGGGATAATTAAAAAGTGTTTACGGTTAGTATACTGCAATGAGAAAATCTTCAAGAATCCTAAAAAGAGTTCTCTCTCTCTCTAAATGAGTTCACTCTCTTATCATAAACAGAAATGAGCACAAAGTAGAGTGATCAGATTGAAAAGGATGTCTATCTATTTACACTTTTTCTAGCTCACGACAATAGCTAAATTGGTGAGCGCCATAATTAGAACTGAACATGCTCCCTAAGCCATCCCATAAAATATGAACTCCTAAACTCAATATTTGTGTAAATGGTTTGGCTTTGTCGTCTATGACGGTCGCCGCACGCTTTAGGCTAATTAGGCCGGATCGTGGATCTCGCACCGCTCACAGACGTCCCTTAGCACCGCCAGGGAATCGAACCTGAAGCCTGTGGTACCAAAAGGCCAGAGGCCAGAGCGCTAGTCCAAAGGTGGTAAACCAGAGCCTGCAATATTTGCTACCTCTGTTAATGCGTATTGATAGGCAAACAGAATTGAAAAGTAGTTTTCTCTTTGTTTGGCTTTGACGTAATCAAATCAAAAACTGTTCCGATACCCGCTGTTTTTCGCAAAGTTTCGATTTGACCTGAGCAAAGCATGGAGCTCCTAGCCCGAAACTGGTAATCAGGTCAATATTTACTCACTATCAGTTGATGTAGTGATGCAATAAGTAGTGAAAATAATTTTTCTTTGTTTTTACAATAAATCAAACAAAACATCACAAAGTCGAAACAGCTTTACAAGCCGTATTCGAACTCAAGCCTCGTGGTACCAAAAAGGGCCAGAGAGGCAACCAAACTGGCATTTACTGGTGCATTTGCGAATGGTTAATACTACATTGATAGCGCAACAGAATTGAAAAGATTCTTTTCTCTACAGTTCCCACAATAAAATCACCCTTTAAACGTAATTGTTCTTGACCCTGCAGTCTCACAAGCTGGCGTCTTGCAATGCTCAGCTTGCCGTCCGATGTTCTGCATATTAAGAGATGTCAATAAAAACTTGAAATAAAATCACTCCTAACAT